>JAQZBX010002646.1:39190-70512 GCA_029593785.1 Cabassous unicinctus
AAAAAAAAAAAAAAAAGGCTAAAAGAAATCAGAGGAGAGCTAACTAAATAGAAAGACATTCCATGTACATGGATTGGAAGAACAAATATGTTAAGATGTCAATTCTATACTAAGTAAATTTATAGATTCAATGCAATTCTAGTCAAAATTCCAACAGCCTTTATGTAGAAATAGAAAACCAATCATCAAATTCATATGGAAGGATAAGTGGTCCTGAATATCCAAAATCATCTTGATAAAGAAGAACAAAGTTGGAGGACTCACACTTCCCAATTAAAAAACTTATTACAAAGCTACAATATTCAAAACAGCATGGTACTGCCACAGGAGTAGACATATAGCCCAATAGACTGAAATTAATAGGTTCAGAAATAAAAATCCTTACATTTATGGCCAATTGATTTTTGACAAGGGTGCCAATTCCCCTGAATGGGAAAAAATAGTCTCTTCAACAAATGGTGCTTTCATAACTGGATATCCATATACAAAAGAATGAAAGTGAACCTTTACCTCATTCCAAATACAAAACTTAACTCAAAATGGACCAAAGACCTAAATCTAAGAATCCAAATTCCAAAACTCTAGAAGAAAGTACAGGGAAACCTCTTTAGGAGCTTGTGTTAGGCAATGTTTTTTTAGACTTTACTCAAAAGCATGGGCAACAAAAGAAAAAGTAGATAAATAGAACTTTTTCAAAATTAAAATCTTTGGTGCATCAGAGTATTCATCATGAAATTAAAAATACAACCTACAGAATTGGAAACAATAATAGGAAACTACATTTATGAGAAGCGTTTAATATCTAGAATATACAAAGAAATGCTACAACTCAACAACAAAAAGACAACCAAATTAACAAGCGGGCAAAAGGCTCGAATAGAAATTTCTCCAAAGAATATGCAAATGGCCAAAAAGCACATGAAAAGATGTTCAATATCATTAGCCATTAGGATACAATGAGATATCATTTCACATGAAAAGATGTTCAATAGCATTAGCCATTAGGATACAATGAGATATCATTTCACACCTACTACAATGGCTACTATTTAACAACAATAAGGGAAAATCACAAGTGTTGGAGAGTGTTTTCATTTCTAAAGACTGCCAATGCAACATACCAGAAACGTGTGTATGGGAATTTTTACAATGGGAATTTATGAGGTTAAAAGCTTACAGTTCTGAGGCTGTGAAAGTGTCCAAATCAAGGCATCAGAGAAGCTGTGTCACCAGGTTGTGGGCCATTAGGCACAAGGCAGCAGCATCTGAAGACGCTTTCTTTCAGAGCTCAGCTGTGCGCCATCAAGCATATGGCAGGGCACAACGCCAGCCCGCTCCTCTCTCCCCTCTCCTCTTTTCAGCTTCCAGTTGCTCCGTGAGCTGAGCCTCTCTGGGCCTCTTTCTGCGTCCTCTGTGCTGGGCTGACTCAAGCCTCGGCCCCCAGGTCTGCTCCTCCTGCGTCTGAGGCTTTCTTCTGCATGTATGGCTTTTTAGTCCTCTGTTTATAAAGGGCTCCAGTGAGAGGATTAAGACCCACGCTGAATGAAGGGAGTCACGTCTTCAGTTAAGATCCTAGCCACCAAATGATTCTACTTACAAGGCGTCCACATCCACAGGAATGGATTAAATTCAAGAACATACTGGTCTGGGGTCCACACAGCTTCAAACAACCACAGAGATGTGGAAAAATAGGAACACTCATTCATTGTTGGTGGGAATGTCAAGTGGTGCAGCCACTGTGGAAGACAGTTTTGTGGCTCCTCAGAAAGTCAAGTACAGAGTTACCATATGGCCCAGCAATCCCGTTTCTCATTACATACACCAACAAATTGAAAGCCGGGACTCAAACAGCTATTTGCACACAGATGTTCATAGTGGCATTATTCACCATTTCCAAAAGATGGAAACAACCTAAGTGTCCATCAATCGATGAATGAATGGAAAAAAAAAATGTGGTATTTACATGCAGTGGAATATGCTCTTCAGTTATAAAGGGAAATGAAGTTCTGATACATATGACAACATAGATGAACCTTCAAGATACCACGTTGAGTGAGATAGATCAGGCACAAAAGGACATATATTGTCTGTTATCACTGATGTGAAATAATTGGAATTAAGAAACTCATAGGGTCAGAAACCAGAATACAGACTGCCGGAGGCCTGCGTGGGGGTAGGGAATGAGGAGTTAATGCTTAATAGGTACAGAATTTCTATTTGGGGTGATGGAGAGGCTTTGGTGGCAGCTGTTAATGATGGTAGCACAATATTATGAATGTAATTCACACATTGTATATTTGAATATACTCAAAAGGGGAAGGTTCAGATTGTATGTACATTATTAGAATTAAAGTTTTAAAAATCCATAGGACTTTAAAACTATGAATTTAAAAGTCCATAGTTTTTTAAAAAACTATGCAGTTTTTAAAAAAAAACTGCAGCAAACTCTAATATAAACTGTGAGCTGTAGTTAATAGTATAGTTTTAAAATATTGTTTCATCAATTGTTTCAAAGGTACCACAGTAATACAGTGTTAACAATAGGGAGAACTGAATATGTGAACAGGGATATGGGAGCTCTGTATTTTCTGTATGTTTCTAACTTACAGGTTCTCTAATGTAAAAAAGTAATCAATTAAAAAAAGAAGAACTTATCCATAATCCCATTAAGGCTAGTAGTTTTAATTCTTCCTCTTTGCTTAAATAGTGACACTTCGGTGATCATGTGCTGCCTATGAATTTGAACTTTTAAAATAACTCATCCTATTCTCTCCAAGTAACTGTAATGACATTACTGCATATATAATATTGTTGCTATTTATTGATTTATTTGCCACCTAGTATTTATTTTTCCCTCCTACCAGCTTCCCAGTCTCTTTTGGGGAATTACATCATCCATAATGCATTTCACAGTGGGACATCAGGTGCTTGCAATCCTATTACTGAGCCTGAGCTGTACACTTTTTCATTAGGTAATTATCATGATTAAAAACACTGATAGATTAGCAATCATACCTATGAAGCCCTTCCTCTGTGCCAGGCACTGCTCTAACTGCATTACAAGGTTCAGCTCTTTTAATCACACAGCAGATATTAACCCATTTTACAGGCAACTAAACTGAGGCACAGAATGTGAGCTGATAATTAGTGAAGCCAGGACTTGAGCATAAATATTCTGACTCCAGAGACTATGAAGGGCCGGATAAGGAGCTTGGATTTTACTCAGGAGGCAACTGGAAATCATTAACAGTTTCTCTCAGGGTAGTTGTGCCCTCAGAGTATGCGTTTGCCGAAGCCTCTCCCGCACGCGTATCTGGCCATGCCAATCAGAGGAAGGGTCAGAGGCAGCGTGGTAGCCCAGGTGGGGGCAGTTAGCAGAGCCTGGACTAATTGGGACCAGGGCTTCCCCTGGGCCACCGCAGGTAGCTTTAGCTCTTTATTTCCAAAAAAACACTATTCCAAATCTGTTGCCCCAAAGAAGTGCTTCCTCTCACTTACCCTAAAACAGCCATTCATCAGTCTCACATCTTCCTTTCAGGCCACTGGGAATTTTCCACCAGGAGCACGGAGCAGAGGGCTTGAGGATGGGAAGAAATGCTTGGAGTTCACCTGCTGCCCGCTGGCTTGAGCGGCGTGGCTAGCGTTCCGGCTACCCAGGCTGCCTGGTCTCTTTTCATTCCCAGGCCTGGTTCTCAGGCTTCCTGACAGCCTGCCGGAGTCCCAGCAGGCCTCTGCAAATTCCTTTCTGCTAGTTAGCTAGAACGAGTTTCTGGTGTTTGCAACTGCAGAATTCAAATTGATGTTCTGAGTTATTTGTTTAGATTTTAGGGCATTGTTTAAACAAAGTTTTTGTTCTTATATAATCTGCGATTCATCTATATTTCTATGGTCTTTCTGCCTTTGGACAGAAAATTATTCTTAAAAACAACCCTAACTTTCAGGTGGTACAATTGGAGACAGTCTCCCTCCCAATGCTCCCCAATGTTGCAAAGTATCTGCGTAAATGATGGGAACAGAAATAAGAGTTAATCATCACAGTATTTTTAAATTGAATTTACTACACCAGGTTAGAAAATAAAAGTCTATATCATCGTGTGAAGTGAAACATCATTGACATTGACAAGTAAAGATAAAAATATAGTTACCCACTCCCTACAACATTCTGACCCAATTATCCTGATAGTCTGATACTAAACATGGTGTAAAAAGAGCAGTGAAGCCTTCCTCTATTCTAAATTTTCAATATTCTATAATGCACTAGTGGTAGTTTGAGGCTTTTTTATAGACCCCAGAAAATCAAGTCCTTAGGGCTAATCTGTTCCTATGGGTGTGAACCTATTGTAGGTGGGACCTTGACTAGGTTACTTCAGTAGGGCATGAATTGGGGTGGGTCTTAACCCTCTTACTGGAGTCCATTATAAATGTAATGAATATGGAGACAGAGAGAAACCCACAGAAATACAGAGAGAAACCCAAAGGATCTCAGAGGAACCCACAGAAGCGGAGAGGGAAAGTCACAGCCAGAGCAGCCAGAAGCTGAAAGTAACCGAGCCCGGAGGAGAAGCAGAGACCAGCAGGTGCCGCCATGTACCTTTCCATGTGACAAAGACTGGGGAGAAAGTGCTGCTTGATGATGCCTTGATTTGGACACTTGTCTCAGCCTCAGAACTGTACGCTAGCAAGCCAATGAGCCCCCACTGGAAAAGCCAACCCGTTTCTGGAAAATTACTTTTGGCAGCTTTTAGCAAACAGACTGTATTCTGTCTAATGTATGAGATTAGAATTCACTTTTAAAGGTGAAACTGTTCTAGTAAAATGTTTTGCTAAGATATAGTATTTACCCCTTTTTGATTGGAAGAGTGACAAGATATGTTTCATTTTGTGTGAGGAAGTTCTTTGCTTTCTGACTCTTGGATGTGAATCACACCTACATTTTTAGTAATGATGGCTAAAGCAATGGACACAAAAACAAAGAAGGGCATAGTATTATAAATAATTCATTGAAATATTACATAGTTGCCTGTTGTTTTCCAAAGTAACCTCACAAATGTTGTCTCACCTGATACTCATTTAACAACTCTGTGGGTAGAGTGAGATAAATGTCCTAGTTATTCTCCCTGTCACACAAAGGAAGAAGCTCAGATTCAAAGATATTGGGTAATAATGATGGAAGTACCTAATATTTGCGGAGCTAGGTGTTTAGATTTAATTTCTCACAAGTTTCTTCAATAACTTTATATTTTCACTATCCCCATTTAGCAGATGGGGAAATGGAATCCCTGGACAATTCAATCACTTGTCCAAGGTCCCATAACTAATGACCCAGGGTCAGGATTAGAATGCAGGTTTTCTCACTCCAAGGCCTGGGCTCTAAACTTTTGGCTCTTCTGGCCAAGATGACACAAATAGCAAGAGCAGAACTACAAGGATGTTACAATGGACATTTTCCCCCACATTTCACCCCTCTGAAATCACGGTGCACCTTGAAATCCACAGCCTCCTGGGCCAGCGTGCTTTCTCGCTCGTGCATGTGACGTGCAGTCATAGGTCATGGTGCAGGACTGGACAATGGGTCCTTTAACGCTTTAGGCAACAAGTCATTTAGGGACCAGTTGAGAAAAGAATAAGAGTTTTCGGTGTTTGAAATCCTTCCACTGACACCTTCTGGTAAGATCAAGAAAAGGCCAACATCAAACCTTACTGGGTGTCAGCACCCAGTGACAATAATTCCACCCTCTCCTAAGAAATTCTGCACCACCATAATATCGAAGACACAGCCAATAATGAGGACTTCAGTGGCTCTGGGTCGCAAAGTGATATTGAAGAATCAGATTCTGAATGTGAAGTTTTTGGAATCCTTTAACCAATTTATTTCTATCATATTTTCCTTTTCATGTATACACAAGAGTAAAATATGACAAATTCTTTGCCCAAATAAGTTCTAAAAGTGCTCTTTCCATAAGTATAAAATAAAAATTCCTTATAAAGCATTGTATTGGTTTAATTGCCAGCAGCTTGTAGTTTTTTTTCCCTTCCTTTTATAGTGGTACATAATATAATTGTGTATCTTACAATTGATGGCATCTTAGATGTGATGAAATAAAGTAGGGCTCCAACAACTGGACCAAGTGGCTTGACCCTATTTTTATAGTTTATTTTCTTTGCCTTACAAGAAAGCTGGGGACCACAATACAGGATCCAGATCAGCTTGTTAAACAAATAACTACTTAAAGTAGACATTACAAACTCATGAACAATTGATCTTGGACATTTAAATGCAACTCGGGTTTACTTAGCACTTTTTTACTTATTAATCAGCAGCTGCTGAATCTGGCAGGCATGAGCATGTAGGAATGCTTTCAAGGACCCAAAGGAGTTTTGTATAACTGAAGTTGCAGTTCACTTTAGATTTTAAGAAGCAGAGAACATTGACATAATCTCCATACTGTTTTTTTCTTATAACGATATAGAGAACTTTTGCAGCAGTTCAACAGCTTAAAAATCCTCAATTTAATACCACTGTATTCCAAGGACTATGTTTGCTGCTGGATAAAGAAGGGTAGGTTAAATGGCAATATAAAGAGAGAAATGGGCACTGAAAAGAAACAATACTGATATAATTAGTCTCTGGTGTTAAGATAGAGGAATGCACAGGGTTCATCGGGAAGGATTCCTGGAGCCCAAAATTCGTGCTAAAGGGAAGCGGGTGTGGCTCAGTGGATAGAGCCCCTGTTTACCATATGGGAGGCCTGGGTTCGCGTCCCGAGGCCTCCTTGTGAGGGCACGCCGGCCTGAGTGGTGCGGTGGGCTGATGCAGCAACCTCACGGCAGGAAGCGGGTGTGGCGCAATGGATAGAGCACCCGTTTACCATATGAGAGGCCCCGGGTTCGCTTCCCAGCGCCTCCTTGTGAGGGCAGGCTGGCTCGCGCGGCGCCGTGGGCTGATGTGGCAAGACCTCACAGCAAGGGGGAGATAAGCAGACACAGAGAAGACACGCAGCGAATGGACACAGCAGCACAAGCAGCAAGGGTGGGGATAAATAAATAAAATAAATAAATCTTAAAAAAAAAAAAAAATTCGTGCTAAGTAGTAACGTATGGGAGAAGTAAGGGAAGTTACTGCTTCGGCCAGGAAGAACACCTTACACCTTGGTAAGTTTTCCTGCATTCTTAAATTGCCAAAATCGAATGTTAAGTTGTCCAAATTACGCTTTATGCATTGATGAGAGTGTGTATATAGTAGTCTTGGTTTTCCAGATGGCTATGACAAAACCACAAAATGGATTGGCTTAAACTAAGGTAACTTGATTGGCTCAAGGTTTTGAGGCTAAGAGACATCCAAATCAAGCCTTCAGCAAGGTGGTGCTTTCTCCCCAATGTCTGTAACTTTCTGGTACTGGCTTGCTGGCAATGCTTGAGGTTCCTTGATTTTCCCATCATATTATGATGCCCTCTCCTTTTTCTTCTGGATTCCTGCCAACTTCTGAATTTCAACTCTTTCCTGTGGATTTCTCTCTCTCTCTCAACTTCTTCTGCTTATAAAGGAACCCACCAACTGAATTAGGGTCCAACTTCATTTAGTTGGCCCACACCTTAACTAAAATAATATCTTCAAGAGATCCTGTTTACAATGGGTTCAGGAATGCAGATCAAGACCAAGAATATGTCTAAATCGGGGTACATAATTCAGTCCATCACAATAGTAAAAGACCTGGGTGCACTGATGTGAAATGTATGAGCCAAAGAAATTGATTTCTAACTGGTCTATAATCTTGAACTCTCATTAGATAACCAACAGGTATCCTTTAAATGTAAGCTGATGTCAATTTTTAAGTAAATTGCTCACTAGGCATTAGCCAAAACTCAGTCTGATGAATGTGAAGCTACCGATGATTTCTGTGAAGCCAAATGCCTAGATAATGCTTTCTTCCCCATTTGAAGCAGTGCTTGATGTTTGAGGTCCTCTATGAAGTCTACACAGTATTAGAAGATGCAAAATTTTCTAAGCTATATTAGGGTTTCCAGTGTTTATTGCTAGTATCACACTCCAGAAATGCCTCTTAATTTACTGTATCTTTTACTTTAACCTTTCTGGATCGTGAAGTACAAAATTGTTGTATGATTTTATTTTCTCTCAATATGTATTATTAATTATTCTTAAGGCCTCCACTGCTATATTTTAGAGTGGTCGGTCTTTCTAAGTTTAGCTATTCTAATAGCTGTGCAGTGATATCTCATTGTGGTTTCAATTTCTATTTCCCTAAAGATGTGCTTTTTTGCTTAGTCAAATCTTTGGCCTATTTTTCCTTTTAAAAATATGGTTGTTTGTTTACGTATTATTGAGTTTTGAGACTTTTTTACATTCTCCAAATACAAATCTTTCATTAGAAACATTTTTTGCAAATATTTTCTCCTACTCCTACTCTATTCATTTTTAAGTCTAATGTATTTTGTGAAACAGACATTATAATTTTTAAAAAGTCCAATTTACTAATTTGTTCTTTTCTGAATCATGCTATGACACCATATCAAAAAATCTCTGCCTAATCCCAAGGTCGCAAAAATTGTCTCCTATTTTAGTTTTAGAAGTTTTATAGTTTTAGTTTTATATTTAGGTCAATGTCCCATTTTGAGTTAATTTTTATTGTTTGTTTTTTTGCATATGGATATCTAATTGTTCCAGCACCATTTGGTGAACAGATTATCCTTTTTCCACTGAATTTCCTTTGCACTTTTGTCAGAAATCAGTTGTCAAAATATGTGAGTGTATTTCTTCCAATACATGAATGGTGTATATCTCACCATTAAATCAAGTCTTCCTTACAAACGTTATATGAGCTCACTGATATGAAATAATTAGAATAAGCAATTCATAGAGTCAGAACTGAGAACACAGGTTACAAGGGGATAGGGTGGGGTAGAGATTAAGGAGTTAATAAGGCTTAAATTGTACAGAGTTTCTACTTGGGATGATGGAAAAGTTTTGGAAATGGATGGTGATGATGTTAGCACAACATTGTGGATGTAATTAACAGCACTGAATTATATATTTGAATGCGGTTAAAGAGGAAATAGGTTGTCTATATGGTACTAGAATACAAACTTTTAAAAATCTGCAGAACTACACAACACAAACAGTGAATTCTAAATTAAACCATGGACTATTGTTAATAGTTCAATTATAAGAATGTGCTTCCATCAATTGTAACAAATGTTTCACACCAATGCAAGGTGTTACTAATAGGGTGATGTGTGGTAATTGTGTATATTATGCATGATTGTTCTGTAACCCACAACTTCCCTAATAATAAAGAAAAATTAGGTCTCCTTTAATTTCCCCCAGTAATTACATCTTTTGTTAAATTTATCCCTAAGTGTATAATATTTTTTGATGCTGTGGTAAACAGTGATAAAATTATATAGAGAAAGCCCTGGGGACCTCTCAGAGCCAAACAATAAACAAACAACACACACACACAAAACCCAACCTGTGCCCTTCTTCCTCTTTGAATTCCCTCTTGAGCTTCCTCTTGAAATCTTTTGATTTGAAATTCCCACCACGGCAGCCAATGCAGAAAGCCAATCTAGCTTCTACTTAATTAAGCTTGACCCAATAAAAATAAAGTCCACTTGCCTCAAACTTGCTCCTCTAGGACAGACAAACCCCTATCTGATTAATAGCACTCATGCGAACCTCTTTTTTATGTTTATAAAAAATCTCTTGCCATCCCTAGAAGCTTGAAGCTGCTTAAGTTTTTGCGTGTGATCTGGCTTCCTTGCTGCAGCAAACTTTTGGTGTCCTTGATAAAATGCTATAACCTGCAAACTTGACTCCGATTTATCCAATGACAAATGTGTAGGCCAAAGTGAGATATAGAAGCTGCCCATCTGGGGTTGTGGGTTCTGGCAACTGACCAAGTGAGGCTCTGTGACAGATCCCTTATGTCTGCTGCGTGAATGCCAAGACTACACATCCCCAAGGTAAGCTCTTCCAATATCTGAACTCTGCAATTTGTGTCAAGTTTTATATCCTTTCATTTGGGACTTCGGTTTAGGTATGTTTGATTTTTCTTCTTTTGCCAGATCCCACATTTGCTTTTATTTTGTTCCTCCATCCCACTGTCTTGGAACCTCCTATTCTACCCATAGAGCTGCTCCTGGGTTGGGTTGGACTTCTGTCTGGTCCTTTCACCCCAAGGGACTCGGGTGAGGTCACAATGGTTTCTGAGAACCTGAGTCAAAAATCTCAGGGCCTCAAGACACAAGGTACATAAATAGTATTTCGTCCAACTGTAGCACAATAGGCTTTCCTACTCTAAATCTCGTTCTCCTTTGCCTGCTAAACTCCGCTTCTTATGTGTACTCACGCTATGGACCTGCTACCTGTAGCTTTCTCTGTGCATGCATGGATCTGATGGAGGACAGTCTGTCTTAGCAGTGGCCACTTGGCGGAACTTTTGCTATGAACTAAATTGCGCACTTGAAAGTGACCTTAGAGAAGAAAATATCTAAGACCACCCAGAAATTATCCTTTGACTCATATGTGGAGGCTGTGGAGCACAACAGGCCTCCACAATAGCCTCACTTAGAGATTCATTAGAAAAAGAAAGGACCAAAAGCAGAACAAAGGGGAATGAACTCCAAACAGAACCTCTTGCTACCCCAGCTTCCTTTATCTAGCCCTTCCCTCATACCTGCAGAAACCAGTTTCTCCTTCTGTCACCCTCTACTTTCCCTCCTGACCCTTGAGAAGTGATTTAGTTCAGGCCTCTTTAAAGATTAGACCTTCTACAGAACCTGGTGTGCCTGCTAGTGCAGCGTTTAAACCTGGACTCGAGCAGAACTTAGGGCTCTCATAAAAGACTTCCCTAAACCCAGAGAATATCAGGACCAATTTATGGAGGACTTTAGAATTCTGTTTGGAATACACAATTCCAGTTTTCCAGATTTATACCAATTGGTTCATGTGTTTGTTGGTCTAGGATATACTAAACATTGTATGGATAAGTTTGGCTGGGAAGGTCCAGAGCATGCCTACGGCACCCATCTCATCATGTTAGACTGGAGAGCATTAAAAAGGCTAGAAAACAGGCCAATTCTTATTACAAGCCATCCTGAAACATTCTCCATGAAAATGAAGTGGGCCTTATCCAAATTTGTAAACAGAAAAAGGGTGAAACCATCTCAGATTACTGGGACAGGCCTGAAAGCACTTTCCAGCAACACTCTGGAATTAAGAAAGAGAGGCTATGACCACCACTCTAACCTCACACTTTGTTAATGAAATTAAACCAGAGATTGGGATTTAATAAGGATGCAAAAGACTGAGGGAAATAACTTCCCTTTCTGAACTTCAGCATATGGCAGAACACTTTGAAAGGGTACTAGAACAAAAATGAGGTTCTATTAAACATAAACTCAGTTTTGCAAATCAAGCAACAAAATTCCCCTCTGCAGGCAATAATTGTAATAAAAGACATGTCTAGGTATTGCAAACAAAGGGGGCATGGGAAAAAAGAATGCCCTATCCTTCCAAAGAAAAGGGAATGATGTCAATCAGATTTCCCAACACACCAATCCTGAAGGGGCTCTGAGGGAGAACACGGCCTCTTCTCAATTCACCTGGATAAAAAGGGGAAACTCAAATTACAATTAATGAGGTAAAGCAGACCTTCTTAATCATGTATTAGTCAGCCAAAGGGGTGCTGATACAAAGTATCAGTGTCAGAAATCTGTTGGCTTTTATAAAGGGTATTTATTTGGGGTAAAAGCTTACCGTTACAAGGCCCTAAAGAGTCCGACTCAAGGCTGCTTTCTCACCAAAGTCAGTTGCCACATGCTGAAGCAAGATGTCACTGATCTCTGCCTGGTCTCTTCTTCCTGGGCTTCCTCTTCCTCTTAAGTCTCCATGGGCCCAGCTTCTTCTCCATCTCAGCTGTAAACTATCAGGTGAATGGCTCATCTCTCCTGGGGCCCCAGAATCAAGCATCTCTTCCTGTGTGTCTTCTTGAGTGAGTGTCCATTTATATCAGCCCACCAAGGGGCTAGGGATTCAACCTGAGTCACACCTTACTGAGGTGGTCAAATCAAAGCCCTAATCTTAACAGGTAATTTAATCAAAGATATCTCAGCTGAATCTAATACAATCAAAGGGTATCACACCCAGAGGAATAGATTAGTTTACAACATAATCTTTCTCTTTTTGGGATTCATCAATAATCTCAAACTGCCACAATCAATATGGAGGCCACACTCGCAACTATTAATCACAGTACATTTCCAGCACCTCTTCCTTGGAGTGACCAAACTGCTTACTCTGAGTATAGTGGGAATTTCAACCAATCCACAGACTAGCTGTGTGCCTCAACCTTGACCTTTGAGCATACCCATCCATTTCTTCTCTGTGAGAGCACACAATCAACTTTTTAGGTAGAGATTTATCAAACTACTCTGCAAAATAGAATGTAAGCCTGAGGGACTATTCCTTAAAATTCCAGAGGACGATTTGATTCACTATCAGTTAATAAGAAGTTGACTTTGATCATCTTAAGTCAGTTCTGCAGTTTCCCACACAATTCCTCAAAATGCTGCAAGTAGTCCCAGAGGCCTTATGGGTTAAGATTCAACTTAATGTGGGTAAATACTAGGAGCTGAGCCTACAAAGATCCAGATAGATCTGACTAAAACTTTACCAAAGTTGCCTCAATATTTCCTTAATATTGAGCTAATGAAGGATTAAAACCAACAGTAGAGCATTTCCTCAAAAGAGGACTCCTTGTCCTCTTGCACTAGCCCATGTAACACTCCCTTACTTCTGGTTCAGAAACCAGGAGGATGTGATTACTGATTTGTCCAAGATTTAAAGTATATAAACAAAGTAGGAATGCCAAGATTCCCAGTAGTTCTTAATCCAAATACCATCTTTTCTTCTGTCCCTTTAGATTCTACCTACATTACTGTAATAGACTGATGCTCAGCATTCTTTAGTGTCCACTTTGATCCAGAAAAAGACAGTACCTGAAAGTCAGTACCTACTTGATTTTACCTGGGAAAAGCAACAACATTCCTGGTCTGTTATGCCTCAAGGATTTACAGTTTCCATTTTATTTCTTTCAGGGTCTCAGTCAAGATCTATGAGACTTAGACTTCCCACAGGGGTCTTCTTTATATATTTTTTGTTTGTTTTCTTTTTCTCTTTATTTTTAAAGAAGCTTTAGGTTACATAAATGTTACATCAAAAATATAGAGGATTCTATATACCCCACCCTTTCCCCCTCCCACACTTTCCCCCTTTAACAACATCCTTCATTAGTGTGGTACATTTGCTACAATTGATGAATCCATATTGAAGCATTGTACTAACCATGGTCTATAGTTTACATTATAGTTTACACTTTGCACTGCACAATTTTATAGGTTTTGACAAAATTTATAATAGCTTGTATGTGTGTTCTGCAATATCATACAGAACAATTCCAATGTCCCCAAAATGCCCCATGTTACACTATTCTTCCCACTTCCTCCCCTCAGAACCGCCAGTGATCACTGCCTTTATATCAATGTTACAAGTTCTTCCATTACTAGAATAATAACAAGTCTAATTTAGTTCATATTTGCATTCCCCCCTTATGTTTGTCATTCCTCTATCTTGAGGACTTTGGGATGGTGATACCCACTCTGCTTCCGATTGAGAGGGGGCTTTGATTCCATGGGGTAAAGGGTGGAACTGTCTTGCTTGCCGTTATAGATACTCTCAGTTCTTTGGGATGAGCATTGTCCATCATCATCCTTTTGTTGGTTGTACTGGGTGAGTCTGATGAACTGGAGAGTAGGTGTTGACTGCTGAGATTTAGGGCTCAACCTGCATATGAACAGCTGGAAGATTAAAGGCTCTGGGACATATATTAATGGGTATAGTGCTAATTACAGGTTTAGGTAAACGGGGCAGAAGAACCATGTGTAGGTAGAAAAATTATAAATGAGTCTAACTTGGATACATTGGGGGAATAGGTTATCATATATTCCCAGGTAAGGCCCACTGACAGGGTGCCGATTTCCTGGGGTTGTCTGCCCTGCCTATAGTGTCTAGATATCTCTAGAGCCCTCAGGAGCACCCCTGTTTGAGGCAGTGTTTCCTGTGGCAGTCAATGAGATCTTGCTGAGATGTGCATAAGCATAACCTCTGGAATGACCTCCTGACTCACTTTGAAAATCTCTTAGCCATAGAAATTTATTTGTATTTAATATTTCCCCCTGTTGGTCAAGGTCTTTTTCCAAATACATCTCTAGTTGGTGCTTGGTAATAATCCCTTGGTGCCAGGAAGGATCATCCCCAGGAGTCATGTTCCATGCTGGCAGGGAAGGGTGGGTGTTTGGCTTAGAGGGAGGCCACATGTGAGTAAGAAGGAGGCTTTCAGGAGGTATCTCTTAGGCAATATATAATACTAGGCTAAATATCCATTTCAGAAGAATGAGGGTCATAAGTACAAAGATCAATATCAAGGACCTGGCCTATTGGACTGTCCTCCTTCACTAGGCACTGCCCATGTACTCTAGGGATTCTTGCCACTCTATTAGAGAATGTAGCAGGGCTCCCCAGGATGGGAATTCAATATTCTTTTGGTTATTGTGTGGGTCTCCACCCATTGAGATAATACCCATGACCACTTTGGCACATTCATATTCCATAGAGGCATGCCCCAGGCACCCCTCCCCACACATTCCCCCATCACTGACACCCCGCACAGTGATTCTGCCCTGCCACAGTTGCAACCCTTCTGCAAAACAAAACCTCCCAAAACAAAGCCAATAAATAAATAAAAAAAGAAAAAAAAAATTTGCGTTGTGCCTTTTATCACCATAAGACCTGTTGTCTTTTATGTATATTGACAATTTCTTCTGTATGTTACCTCAGTTTCTTATTTTTTTCACTTTATTTTCAAAGGTTTAGGTTACAGAAAAGTCACATAGAAAATACAAGGAATTCCACAGGGGTCTACTTTAATCCAATAGGTGAATGACCTAGTAATTTGTCCTAAACTAAGGATGCCTGTGAGGCATTCCCTTTATTTACTAGAGGCATTGGCCAAAAAGGAACATAACACATCCAAGGATAGAATAAAATTTTGTCAAAGGACTGTACATTATTAAGTCATGACATATCTCAAGAGAAGAAAAGATTAACTCCCGATAGCTCAGCACCATTCTAAACTTCCCTAGTCCAATCACGAAGAGGCAGTTTAGGGGATTCTTGACTCTTAGGATTACTGACTACTATCAGAAATGGATAGCTAATTTCTCAGCTATTGCAGACCCATTCGACTTTACTAAAACTGGTATTCCAGAACCCCTCTGCTGGACTGATGATGCAGAAAGAGCATTTATTCAACTAAAGGCAGGTTTATCATAGCCACTTTCTCTGGGACTTCCAAATTACATTAAGAATTTCCTCCAGTTTGTATGTAAAAGTGATGGACATGCTCTGGGAGTCCTAACTCAGAAGCATGGAGACAAGCAGAGACCCAGGTGCCATGGCATATCCAGTTTGTCTTTGGGATACTGCTGTAGCTGCTAAATTGTTTGAGACTTCAATTGACATGGTTATAGGCCCTCCCCTACATCTAATGGTCCCCCTTGCATGACAAACTCTTCTAAATCCAAGGACCCAACATTTTTCTGCTAGCAGATTGACTTCATATGAAATCCTTTTACTAAGCCTTTCCCATATAACAATCCATCAATGTAATTCTTTCAGTCCAGCCATGTTTCTTCCTATCCTGAAGGAAGGCAAGACCATCATGACTGCTTGTCCCTTGTTCATGAACTTTCTACCACTGGGATAGTTCTCTCCCAAAATCTGGATCTGATTCTTTTCATAGATGGATCCTACTTTAGGACTAAAATAGTAACAAACTATCAGGGGGTTATGCAAAAACTAGTTCCCAGGAACTTCTCAAATATAAACACTTGTCTGAGGTTAAGTCAGACTGAATTAATAGCGTTGACTAGAGGGTTAACTTTTATAGTTTGTAGATATGCTATTGGTGTAGTCCATGATGCTGGCATGCTTTGGAAGCAAAGGGAAGTCATGACATCTGCAGGGACTCCCACAAAAAATTGCTTTCTAGTAAATTACCTTCTTGAGGCTCTAAAATACCCAAGAGAGGTAGCAATTATAAAAATAGAAGCTCACTCAAGGAGAGCCACTGAGGGCCATAAAAGAAATGCTTTGGCTGATCTCTATGCTAAAAGGGCAGCACAAATAACAATGTTGGGTCAATAGTTTATGATTTTAAAACCTGTATACAAGATTAAGGAGGGTTTTCAAGGGTTCCCGAGTACAACTCAACAAAAAGCTTCCAAAATTGAAAAAACAAAATTGAGTCAGAGCCGGATGAGCCCTTCACTCTAACAAGCTCTAGTTCCCAGGACAGCTGCCTGATAGCTGAGTCCCTCAAATGGTCCATAGACAAGACCTTACATGAATACTCACCCACCATGTTCCAGAATCCCTCATTTCAGCTCTAAAAAATGATTGGGGGGATTTTAAACGGGAAGCAAGCAAGTATATGAATCATGTTCCACCTGTCAATTACATAACCCTGGTAATACTGTAAAGATGGGACAAGGTCAAATACCTCAACCGACACATCCCTTGAACATATTCAGATGGACTTTTTGCAGCTACCTCCTTCCATGGGATATGAACATGTCCTTGTCACTTATGTCTATCCTCTGGATGGACAGAGCTTTTCCTTTTCATAGCTAAAAAGCTATTAGTCCTTGTTTTCCCCACCTGGGGGAATTACTGCTATACTCTCAAGTGATAGAGACACTCATTTTACTGGAACTGTAATCAAGAAACATTTCAAGGTCTTACCCATCAACCCAAAGTTTCACTGCCCATATCATCTTTGTCAGGAAAGGTAGAAAGAATAAAGGGTATCTTAAAATTTAAATTATCTGAATTTCTCTCTTTCCCTTGGCCCAAGGTTCTACCTTTAGCTTTGATGGCCATAAGATCTAGTCCCTTGGGAAAACATCAGCTGTCCTCCTTTGAAATCCTAATGGGAAGAAGACCCATGAGGCTCATTATTTCTCCTACTATACCAGACTCCAATCAATTGCAATCTGAAATTACTAATTATTGTTAGGGACTAATCACATATACCTAGTTCTACTATTCACAGATAGAGGCTGTCTTTCCTGAGATTCCTCTACAGTAGACTCTACATGACCTTCAACCCAAGGCTTGATACACTGTAAGAGATATCAATGAAAGACTTCTTTAGAACATAGATGGAAAGGACTTCATCAAGTCTTATTGACCACCACCATGGCAGTAAAACTGCAGGGAATTGACCCCTGAGTCCACATGGCACAACTAAAACATGCTCCAAGCCATTGGGAGGTCACTCTTGCATTTTGAATCTCAACCTAAAATTGATATGAGGACACCAGAAGCAGATGACATCTGATGTAGACAACATCTGCCCAGATGTTGGAATAAAGAGATGACACCCAAGATCATGCATTAAGACCCACCTGGATTTCTTTATCTTATTCCTTGTCTCTTTCTTTTCCCCATACGTCTAAATGTTCTGTTATTCATCCTAAACCTTTACAATGTCCAATCTCCATTCTCATTAATACCCTACCTTTACCATGATTTTCTTTTAGCTCTTCTTTACCGTATTCTTCCCTATGTACTCCTATCTTGAACATAATTTCTTCATTCTTTTATAGCAAATGAAACCAATCAAAGTAACTGCTGGGTCTGGTATCATCTCCCACTTAGTCCCCAAACAGGTCTTCTTCAAATAACCATCTCCCTTATACTTGTAGACTTGGCACAGACAAGAAATATCAGATATCCAATCAGATAGATGTCCTTTTAGGAATGACACTGAACTGTCCCTGAGACTGGGATTACTATGTAGTCTTTTTAATCTAAGAAACATGGTGTTTTACTAGAAACCAGACAGGTAACAATGGCACTCTATAGGGTAGAGTAAATGTTCCATTTCTATATGGCAAGACTCATTTTACTTTCATGAGACAGGAGCATACTGTAGGGTCCAGACCCCCTTTAGAGACACCATTTTTCTCAAATTTACCCATGATTTCATTAATTTAAGAACTTATTTCTCTCAAGGTACAAATTTTTTGGGGAATGAAGAGTCAGACAAAGGAGATTGTTGGTTAAATGGGACAAAGACAGCAGATAATGAAGAAGACGATGATGGTTATGATCCTCTTATCAGAGTTCACACACACTGTATTAGTCAGCCAAAGGGGTTACTGATGCAAAATAGCAGAAACCTGTTGGCTTTTACAAAGGGTATTTATTTGGGGTAGAAGCTTACAGTTACCTGGCCATAAAGCAAAAGTTACTTCCCTCACCAAACTTTGTTGCCACGTGTTGGAGCAAGATGGCTGCTGACATCTGCCAAGAGTTCAGGCTTCCTCTTCCTCTTAAGGCTCCGTGGTCCCAGCTTCTTCCAACAACAGCTGTAGACTGGGATAAGTCTCATCTCTCTCCTGGGGCTTATTTCTGTCTGTGCTCAGCTGCTCTGTTCTCTTCACAAGGTTAGCTGTAGACTAACAGGCTCTCTAAGCTTTGTCTCTCTCCCATGTGTTTACTTCCTGGGCTCCAGCTCAAAACTCCAACCAACTGCTCTGCCTTGTCATTTTCTCTGTGAGTCTACCCACCAAGGGGACAGGGACTCAATGTCCTACTGATGTGGCCCAATCAAAGCCTTAATCATAATTTGATCAAGTAAGAGTGAATTCTCTGAATTCAATACAATCTAATGTTCCCAGAGGAACAGACCAATTTACAAACATAATACAATATCTACTTTTGGAATTCATAAATAATACCAAACTGATATACACACTTAGTTCTACAAGTCAATATTGAAACCACCACTTACTAACCCACTTTTCAGAGTAGGCCCTCCCTTACTAGTCGGTAGAAGTTTCTACTTCCCTTTCATTCAAATTCCTACCTCCTCTTATTTATTCATAGAAGGCTTGCTGCTTCATAAGTTGTTTTTTCTCCTCTTTGCAGCACCTGCTAAAGCCTGCTCCAACCAGATCTAGTCACTGAGCATGCTAGTCTTCCATTTTAAGACCAAGCATAACTTGCAACTGAGCATGGTGTGGTTAAGCCTGCCTTTCCCAAACTGGATTGGCCCATGTCATCCTTAACTATGCTACTCAGCCACTTGGGCCAAACTGGATTGGCCCACATCACCTGACCCCATCCTTAGCCACACCCTTAAGCCTGCCTTCTCCAGACAGTATAAACCCCCTGTGCCCATTTTGTTCGGGGAGACTGATTTGAGGCTTGCCTCAGGTCTCCTTGCTGGTCCATTACACCATAAACTCTTTTCTCGAAATCCTGGTGACTTAGTATTGGCTTCTGTATGCATCAGGCAAACAAACCCACCTGGATGGTAACAATATCCCATTCCTTAAAAGCAATAGATACCCTATTATGCTCTTTGAGGACATTATTTTATATGTGGACACAAGGTACACAAAGTACTGTCCGTAAAATGGGTTGTTTCTTGTTATATAGCTTATACTGTCCCCCAAATGGCTATTTATGGTGAGCTTCGAAAAGAGCAAATTAGAAACATGAGGGGTCTTCTGACTCTCCCCATATTGTAGAAACTTGTGAAGAGTCTATTGCCAGAATAAAGGCAGCTCTGAATGGATCATGAAAAAAGTATTAATCCAGGCTAAACCCACTGCATGTTCTGGTATTGGTTTTCCCCCCCGTATATCTGGGGCAGCTATCTCCTGTGTTGGAAAATACACACTAAGGTTACAGGTGGTATTAGAAAAGGTAACTTTAGAGTTAGAAAAACCTGTCTTCTGCTTAGAGCAGCCTTTCAGTTCACTAGCTGATGAACTATGGGAACTTCACAAAATGACTCTACAAAATCGTTTGTCATTAGACTACATTCTGGCTTCCCAAGCTGGTGTGTGTCCATTAGGGTATCCAGTGCTATATATTTGTAAATGGCAGTCAGTCCAAAGGAAGTTTACCAAGAGGTAGTTGCAGTAGAAGCCCATGTCAGAGAAGCAGCCAAATCATCTTAAACACCTCCCAAATCTGATTCGGATTCCCTTTTTGGCCTACTTCTAGGATCAGAGGAACCTTGGCTCAGAGTTGTCCTATTAGGGGCACTCAATAGCCTCTTAATTATAATAGTCATACTCTCCCTTATTTGTTGTCTGATCTCTCCGCTCTTAAACGCTACCACACAGCCACAAACTCAACAAATGATACAACAAAGGCGAAAAAACAGCACAACAATAATCTTGAACTTCTGCTAAGCCACGGAATCAGCAATGAAGCAGGAGAGACGTCTAGTGGTGAATGAGAGACTTACAACATCTTTGGTCAAGCCCTTGCAACCCGAGAGAACGGCCAAAAGGGGGGAAATTGATAAAATTATATAGAGAAAGCCCTGGGGACCCCACAGTGCCAGAAAAACAAAACCAAAAAAAGCCGTGCCCTACTTCCTCTCTGATTCCCTCTTGAGTTTCCTTTTGAAATCTTTTGAAATTTGAAATACCCACCAAGCTGGCTGACCCAGACAAGACTCTCAGCAGCTATATTTGACCCAATGCAAAATAAAGCCCACCTGTCCTAAATAGGCCCCTACTGTCTTATCAATAGGGCTCAAGCTGACTTTCTTTCCATGGCTATAAAAATTATTTGCCATCTCTAGAAGCTTGAAGCTACTTCCATTTTTGCAAATGATCCTGCTTATCTGCTGCAGCAATGCTTTTGGTGTCCCGGATACAGCACCGTAATCTGCAAATTCTACTCCAATTTGTCTTTCTACAACAGCATGGCTTTTAAATTTTCATTTTCTGTTTGTTGCTGCCATATAGAAATACAATTGTTTTTTAAAATTGCAACTTTAATGAGATATAATTCAATAAATTGAATACTGTAAAGGCAATATTTCTCCTTTAAAGTGTGCAATTCAGTAGTGTTTAGTATATTCAAAAAACTGTGCAACCATCACCGTGATCTAATTTTAGAACACTCAGCACCCTAAAAAGAAAACCTGTACCCACTGCCAGTCACTCCCCAACGCCTCTTTTCCCCAGCCCCTGGCAAATACTATCCTACTTTCTGTTTCTATGGATTTCCCTATTTTGTATTTCAAGGCAAGCACAGATCTGGACAGGGGAATGAGAATAGGGCCAGTTGAAACACCATGAGCTCAGTGTTCTTACCAAAATTTATCTATTTTATTGAATAAATGCTTTCCAGACGTTGCAAGCCTTTTGTTAATTTCCAGAGTTCTTAAGAGTTGACTTTATAATTTTTGCTAGTATTCCCATGCTTTCATTGTGGATCATCAGATTTTTGGAGGCCCTTACTCTATTGTTCCAGAAGATCTTCCAATACAATTGATTTTTACAAATGTAGATCCGTATCCTGTAATCTTGCTAAACTCAGTGAGTAGCACTAGCAGAAATTTTTGTATATTCTATTGGTCCAAAATGTGGCCCAATGAATTTCAGCTTCTGACAGGTCTTGGCAGTCTCTCCTTATCAAGAATAGTCTGGGTAAAGAGAGAGACTCGAAGTGTTGGCAGACATCACCGTGGCTCAGATTCAAGGACCAGTGCTGCACCTCCGCTGTCTGTCCCTCTGTGAAAAGCTCCTGTGAGTAGAGCGTCTTCTCAGGGAACAGGACCGCCATTATTTCTATTTTACTTTCAAGTGGCTGTAGGAAGCAGGCTGAGGCCCTGGAATCTGCCTTAGAGAAAAGGGCTTAGAGTCTGCCCTGCAGACCCAACCTTTCTTATGGACATGCTAGAGCATGCAAGTTCTAGGGTTTGGATTTAGACTTGGAATCCCTTTGCTTTAACCTAGGACTATGGATCACCTTTAATTGTCACTGTCTCTTTAGTTTTGATTGTGGGAACACACAACAACATAAAGTTTCCCATCTCAACCACTCCCAAGCATACCCTTCAGAGGATTAATCACATTCTCTATGCTGTGAAACGCCCACCACCTTCCATTACTAAAGCTTTCCCATCTCCCCAAACAGAAACCCTGTACCCATTTTATACGAACTCTCCGTATTCCCTGCCTTCTGTCCCTGGCAACCTGTATTCTAATCTCTATCTTAGGAGTTTGTATGTTCTCCCATATTTTCTTTGTAGTTACCAAGGGGCTTAAATTTAACATCCTAACTCTGTAACAATCTCATTTCCTTTGATACCAACTTTACTCCAATAGTCTACACAAATAATGTGCCTATGCCTCTCCACCCCTCTCCTTTACGTGGTTCCTGTCACATATTACATGTTTATACAACATGAGTCCAAAACTGCTGATTTATCATTACATTTTATGCATTTGCATTTTAGATCATGTAGGATGTAAATAGAGTTACAAACCAAAAATACAAGAGTACTGGCATTTATAGTTACCCACATCATCACCCTCACTGGCGATCTTTATGTGGTTTCGATCTGCCGTCTATCGTCTTCTCCTATCAACCTGCAGGGCTCTTTTTAGCATCTCTTGTAGGGCTGC
Organism: Cabassous unicinctus; assembly: GCA_029593785.1. NCBI lineage: Eukaryota > Metazoa > Chordata > Mammalia > Cingulata > Chlamyphoridae > Cabassous > Cabassous unicinctus. The sequence continues at coordinate 61,772 of JAQZBX010002646.1, forward strand.
TTTAGGGGGGACAAACTCCCTCAGCTTTTGATACCTGAGAAATTCTTAATCTCACCCTCATTTCTGAAAGACAGTTTTACTGATAGTGGACTCTTGATCGACAGTTTTCTGTCTCTGCACTGTAACTATGACAGCCTGGAGGGTGGCTCCGGATTGTACCTGGGTGTCGCAGGGCCCCAACTCCAAAGCCGCAGAAAACTCCATGAGACACTATGGGTCATCCAGTGCTGCTCCTCCAGCTCTCCAACCTCCCTAGGATGAGAACCGGGTCGGGACGGGACCAGGCTGGGTCTGTCTATGTTGCTGGGCAGCGGGCCCGGGTCCCGCTGGGCTTGTGGGTTGGTCTCTTTTTCAAAATCCAGCGTCTGCAAGGCCTCGGCGTATGAGGAAGCAAACGGGTCAGGACCCCTGGCTGGCTGGGTGCAGTGACCGTCTGTGTCACTGATGCAACCTCTGAAGGTTTCTTACCAGGCGTCCGCGGGTGAGATGCAGAGAGTAGTCCATGAGTGTCCTAAAACTCCATGCCAATGATTTCTATGTGAGTTTTTCACTTAATTTTACCAAAATAAAGATACGTTTCCAGTGGGTAAGCATAGTGCAGGGGGTGCCCCCGTCAGACTACCTGGATTTGTATCCCAGCCTCACCACTTGGCCGTGTGACTTTGGGCACATTATTGAACCTCTTTCTGCTTCAATGTTCTCAAAATAGCAGGCATGATTTTAAAGGGCTGCTGTTAGGATTAAATGTGAGGATTTCATGGGCATGTGAAGCCCATAGTACAGTGGCAGACACTTAATAGACGCTTGAAATTATCATCATATTCTCAAAGTAATCTGTACCCATGAAAAAATTATGAGCCACGGACCTAACATATTTTGGGAATTCTGCTAAAAAAAAAAGCCATTCCTGAATTGGAAAGTCACACTCCTAATTATTACAGAAATATGCATTAGCAAAAAGCAGAGACATATTCATAATGAGGCAGAAAGTTCTGAAAATGTGGAGGGCTAATTAGCATTGTTCTTCCATAGGAGATAAAGGATCCACTTTGTCCCAGGCTAGCAGGGTGGGAGTAAACGGATAGTCTACATTTTGGGGCACGTTGGTCAACACGAGTTTTCTTTTAGAGTTAACAATGAATTCAAAAGTTACAGAAGCGACGAGATTCTGCATCTTTTAATGAAAGATAAAACAACAATATAAACATACACAAATTTACAGAGAAAGGATCAACTTTAATACATCTGGAGTAAAAGGTGTTTCTTATTTAAATATGGTATAAAAATAAATGCAAGAAACATTAACCGAGAATGTACAGGCGACAAAGACATGTGTTTGTTTCTGACTGTGAGTACACTGGTGAAATGAAACTTTCTGTGCTAATTTATTGTTTAATAAATGTGAAGCCATATGTATATTTACTGATAGATACTTTTTCACAATTCTTCCAGTTTATGACTGACTGAATATTTAGTGAACTGTGTGTCTGGGTCTAGCAGAAGCTCTGAGGGAGGAGAGGGGGAAAAAAAAGGTTTTACTTCACTTGAACTTGTTAAAAAGGAAGAAGACACAGATCCAGCTTAGCACAAGAAGGAAGGAAGGAGACATTTCGAAATGGAGGCATTGAGATGGATGGGTATCCTTGGAGATGGAAATGCCTTAATGTACACAAAAATGAATAATTCAGGTCCTTTGCTCATGCAACACCTTGGTGTAATTAATGTCCTCTGTTCCAAGTAACGACAACGAGCTACAAATATGTGCAACAACGCCAGGCTGCTTGTCTGCTACAAGATGATCCTTTCAGTAAGCCTGAACGAGGCTTGTTAACCTCTTTGACGTGAGAGATTTCCCCTGGGGAAAAAATATAAAACAAGGAAAAGGAAACAGAAAACACAGGATTATCACCGACAATCTGCTTATTCACGATCTTGTGCAAGGGTCAAAGCCAAACCCTTTATGTACAACTTAGTTCAGATTCCACGACCAACCTCCCTCCCTCCCTGCCCCCACCAAAACATCAAATGAAATGGCCCTCTTTCCTTCCACCCTCCCACCTCACCCTCCCCGCCGCAAACAGACTGATGGTTTCACAGCACAGATCAGCAAATCATAAAAAACATGTCCATGAACGTTCCGTCAAGGCTTAGCAATGAGGCAGCACCTAGGCTTGCAGGCGGCTCTGAAAGGCGGCAGTGAGAATGGATTCCTGTTCAATTGCTGAATTAGTGTCACGCTGATAAAAATCTAGGGATGCAGACGATTTGAGTCAACCCAATAAATGCACTTTTGAGGGTGTGATTGGTGGACTCTCAAGACTAAATCCATACCCCGTCTTATATAGTGATGGAGAAAGGGTACCGATTATACATCTAAGCATAAGAGTCTCTTTGTTCCCTATTTCAGACTGTAGAAATTCTCCTGGCCTTTTCCAACTGATTTCTTCCACCCCAACCCCAGAAAAACCCCTTATATTCTGATTCCACACAGTGTGCTAATACCTAAAAAAGAGTATTTATTATCTGGAAATGGTGTAAGCCAATACTGTCCTATTAATTACAATGAATCTGGAGAGATAGGAAATCTTAAATTTATGATCTGAATAGTAGATTGTTGATTGGTGGTTTCTGTTTTCTCTCTCATTTTATATGTTTTAGTATAAAAATAGATGGTCTAATTATTGAATGGAATTTTTGATTCTCAGGTGATAAAATAATAAGGGAAAATAAAAAGGTTTGTGGAGAAACAGAATATTTAATCATATTATTTATAGATATTTAATAATAATAATATTATTATTTGCTCCTTTCATCAGGACATCCAGATCCCAAATCATTACCTTGACTCTGAGAAGGACAGAGAATTGCTAACTAATTGAAATGCTGAAATTATTTCACTTTTTCCACCTCAAGCCCAGGCAAAATAGTAATCAAACAATGCTGGAATCAAACAATACATTTATTTGAAGATTACAATATTACTTGCATTTACTATTGTCTTTCTCAGTCTACAGTACACTAATTGTGCTATAAATATAAATGTATACGTGTGTATATACATTTACTCTGAGGATGAATAATTTATCTTTAAAATGCTGATTTTTTATTGCCATTTGTAGAATGGAGGGACTTATTGGGAGAGGCACAAGAGTAAATTCTTATGTAGTAGAGGATTAGGGAAAATATGCTAAGAAAATACTGTTTTTTTAAAAAACTACAGATTGATGTGCTTTGGTTCAAAATCCTGGGAGGAAGAGTGAAATAGTGACATTGAAATAGGAAGCCATTTGACACTCAGATACAGCCATTTTGATTTGAACAGTGGAAACTACTGTCATCCTTATAAATTGAGCAGCTCTCTTTCTACACTTTTTTTTTTCAAATATTATCCAAGCTACTAGTACTTGACCCGGCATGATCTTCATTAAAATGGAGGTGTGTTACAAGTTTTGCTTGTCCCAGGAGATGATTAATATTTTTTCATGGAAGCTCATAAAGAAGTATAGATCTATACCCAAACTGGCGGTTTGTGATGGAAAAATAGATCAACAAAATTGGTAAAACATATTGATACATCTTAACATAGTCAAAGAAATTATTTTTGTGATAGGCAGCACCAGTATTATCTGAGAAATTGTTGAAAATGAAAATTCTTACACCCCACCAGAGAGCTATGTGATTAGACTTTGAGCTGGTGGGAGCAGCATGTGGTCTAAGGAACTCTTCGGGTGATTCTGATGCACCCTGAAGTGTGAGTCAGTGATCTCTGGTAAGGAGAGACTAATTAGGAAAGCTTCTAGGTAGCTATGCTCCTTAAACTTTATTGTTCTGAGGTGCTTGTAGCCAGCCTAGCTCCCTGAGGGGTCTCCCCCCGCACATACACACTCTATTTATCTAGAGGGAAGTCACAGAATCTGCATTTTCTAAGACCTGGTGATTCTGAGACAGGGGTAGTTGGACGACACTTAGAAAAACAGTTAACTGGGGATTCTATCTATGGGGAATAAAATGAAAACTTGGGGCAAGTTCACGTAATCACATCTTCACATCATTCAACAGTTGTCATCTAAAAGAATGGTTTGAATCATTCTACATGGCTCCAGGGAGCAGAAGTAGTATCAATGCTTGGAGGAATCAATGCCAGAACTTTCAGGCAGTGAGGCTAGATGCCCACTTGCCACTGAATCTACAGAAGACTTTCATGCAATAGGCTGGGGATGGACCAGAGGGAACCAAGACTGAAGTTGCTTTTCAATTTTGAGACTCAAAAAGGCTTTTCACTCAATGTCTCCTGAAAGTTCCTTAAAGGCTTAAATTGTAAAATCAGAAAATGGAAAGACTTTCTAATAGTCTTTTTATTCTGGTTTAGGTATATTGCTAATGAGTGCTTGTTATATACTTCCTTTTGTAGTAACAGAACCATGTCTACTAGGTAATTTTTCTATTGCTGATGCAATAGCTGAAAAAACAATTGAAAAAACTTTTGAGATCTGCATGATTTAAAGCAAAAGGCTGACAGTTGAAACTCTTTTTTTCCAGAAGTAACAGTCAGTGCAGTGTAGAGACTGTGTTTTGAATCTCCAATAACTGCCACAGGCCCATTTTAGTAATGGTCTTTACTAGTTGCAGTTACAGGTATAATTAGCGTATTTAGGATGTCCAAAGTTTGATAGATTACAGCCAATGAAAAACAACAACAGACATCAAAATGTAGTGCACCTGAGACCAGGAATGTAGCGGCCATGGGATTTTGCCCAGCTTGGGCTTTCTGTATAGCACCTGCCAAATGCATGAGAAACTGCAGGGTGTCTATACATGGACATACAATACATCCATACTTAAAAGATAGGCAATTTAGATAAAGAAGCCTATCCTCTAACTGTTTCAAGTGGCCCATCTTAGTGTTATTGCCTCCAAGTACTAACACAAATTATGGGAAAGCAAAAATCACAGCCATGGCTTGTCACCAGTATAAAAATGGCTTTCTACCTGAAAAATGTTTCATAAAGGAATCCTGACGAACCCATACGAGGCTGAAAGTGGTTTTAGAATGAGTAAGAGAAAATGAGAAATATATGGCTTGGTAATAATATAGGATAGCAAGTAAGTAACCTCATAACTAGAAATAATCAATGAATGAATTTATTTTTAGTGGAGATTAAATTTGGAGGTCGTAATAAACTCAATCTTTATCAACTAAAGTTCCACTCATATTTTTCCTCGTTATGTAAAACAAATTTATGAAAAATATGCAAATTACATTTAGACCAATGGTGAAATTCTATTTAACTCTATTTCCATTCAGTCCTATTTAACTCAGAATGCTAATTGAGACTGATATTGAGTGATAACGATGTGCAAGGTACTTTACCAAACATTGTAATGCTAAGTGCATAAGGCACGTGGAAGCATTCCCATAGTCTTGCTTTGCTCAGCTTTGTTAGTACCTTAATATAGAGTCAGATCATGTTTGAGTGATACTTTCAATATTTTCAAATAAAATCAAAGTGATAATGCAAAATAAAGTTTTACTTATTAATATATACATATAACTCTTATGATTCCTGTCTGACAGTTTGAAGGATTTTTCCCCTCCTACCAACTCTTCCAGTGAGCTTGACTCAAAAATGTTTCTTTATTTCTAGACTATATATACAGTTATTGGTACTAAATGGCTTTTCTTTCTCTACTTCCCCCCTTTCACCACCCAAGTTCTTGTCTTTATCATCTAATGTGTGAATTACCACAGTAGCTGCTTTTCCTACAAACGTGTCCTCCTCCTAGTTTCTTCCAGCTGCCTAGATGCAGATGTGCTCTTGTGTAAATCCAGAGTATAGACTGCTTCCTGGATTACCTTCCTTTGTATTCTGCTCCTTAAACTGGCAGTCTCCACGGCGGTCCTTGCATGGAACACAACTGAGCCTGTCGAGTCCCCAGACCCCCTTTCTGGTTCCGCCTGCTCTCTCTCCTGCATGGTCATCGGCTGCAGCTATGGAGTAGGCAGGTTTCTTGCTTAGATTAGAACTCTTCCTCTCCCTGCCTGTTCTGTTCTGCTTTAAGAAGACTGAGCATGTCTCAAGATATGACAGGAAGCTAGCTGTGTTAATTGAACAGTTAATGTTCATGAGAAGAACAGTCCAGCTTAGGTGTACATGTGACTAGCACTGAAAGAGTATTTCTGTTCATATCTGTCCTCTAATAAACTATAAAGCTTCCTAAGAGAGGGGCTATGTCCTATGATCTATAAATACTCAGATAGGCAGCAAAGTATCTAAACGATAGTAGGCGCTCAATAACTTTTTTTTGTTGGATAAAAGAATTCAGTAGTGCCTGGATACATGGTATCATGGGGTCATAAACTTGTCTCACAGACTCCCCAGGAAGGTCTCCACCTTCACAGGTACCTGGGGCCCCGTCACCACTAGTGTGAACCCACGGCCTCATGTGCATCAGAGAAATACCTTGGGAAATACTTTTGAAACCTCTGCCTCTGCCAGGTGTGGCAGTAAGGGCAAGTTTCCACCTGGGGGGTGTCTTCTCAGCAGCCACCCAGCATGCCTTTGGAACCTCTACTGGAGCTCTGGATGCTCTATGAGCAAAAAACACTGTAGAATTCACAGCTTATAGAATTTGAGTGGCAACTTAAGACTTAATGATGCTACCAGGGGAAAATAAAAATATATTGTCCAAACTAAATTAGGCTACATGTCTGATACACTGCACACCAATCGATTTACATCATGCTGCAGGGAACCTAAAATTGTTTTTCAGGCAAGTTATCACTACAACCAGTTTCAATAAAATAAGATGGATAGCCATATAGGCCAACAAGAAAATGATAAATGAGATGATTTCAGATCTATAAAAGAAGAAAGAGGAGGAACAAAAGATGGATAGCCATATTTGCCAACAAGAGAATGATAAATGGGATGAGTTTCAGATCCATAAAGAAGAAAGAGTAGAAAACAGTTCATCCTTGACCAGGCTCACTTCAGGAGCTCATTGGTATATCCATGGTAAGGAAACCCAATGGTCACTTTATAAATTATTTTTACCTAAAGTGCTCTAGGAATTTCCAAACACAGCTTATGTGTATCAATATGCCTGTAATACTAAACAATAAAATCCATAGCACTTACCAAGGAAAGCCCTTAAACAAAGTTCTCCTTAAGAAAAATTTACAGGAGCATTCCTTCTCATAGTTTTCAATCTGCTTTTCAATTTTAATGGACATTTATGTGAAGCAGATAACCTGCTTCATTATAGTAGATGTTTATGTAAGCAGAAGACCTAACTCCAAAGTGTCTTACCATGCTAGAACTTAATTAGCACAAATATAATATAGAAAATGATCTTTCTGAATACTGTAAGGTTTTTTCATTGTGCTAGAAACTGATATCGGGGGAATATGAAGGACGGACAGGCTGTCTTTTTAACTATACAGGAGTAGCACATAACTGGTCACATAGTCAAAACTTAATCTATGTTGAATGAATGATTTAGGACCTAGTATAATTGTATATAGAAACAATGACAAAAATGTAGCAGATCAGTGGATCTCAGGCCACCAGGTCACTTTTCTATACTGGTATTACTCATGGTGAGAAAGCCCAATGACAAGTTTATGGGTTTTCCTTTTAGGTGCCCCAAGATCCTAAATAGGTTAGCGACATTAATGTGCCTGTAACCCCAGACATCAGAGCCCAGAACCGTCAAACAGGAGACCATGATTGAGTCCTAAAGAGGACACCCGGCGCCCCGATGTGCTCGCAGTGGGCCGTCAAGGGGCCACACGAGTGGATATGATACTGCACCGCTCTGCTCCTCCCCTGTCCTGCCCTCGAAGCTGGCCTGGAAGTGTTATTACCCTGAGGGTTATGCTGGATGGAGAGTGGGCTCCCGTGCACAAGCCTGGTGGCTGTTAGAGGATATAGAAGAGATTGCCTGCCAGATTTTATACTCCATGAAAACCAAGTTCAAAATCATTTGAGAAAGTGGCTTTACAGATTGAAGACCATTAGGTAGTGGGGACTAACGTCTCTCACTGACGTGTAATGTGACTGATTTTGGAAATCATCAATTCAAGTCTGATTCCAGCCTTCTAGAACAAGCTATTTTTTCCCCTAGCACATGCTTTTGGGTTAGGGAAAAATTGAAGATAATAGAGAGAAAAATAGACAACTCTTTCCTTTATAAATCTGTATTTCATATAACTAAGCAATTGAATTTTTATCAATATATCATGAGAAAATAATCATGATGGGTACAAAATTTAATGAGCTTTATCACACTCTGATCTATAATAGAAATAAAAAAATAAATAAGGAAAAAGCTAAATGTTCAGCAATAGAGGATTGGAAAAATACCTTATGGGTATATTTATTCAAAGGAATTTTGCATGATCAATAAATAGGGTCAGCTAGAAGAATATGAAATGAACTGGAAGATATTTACAACATATTTTAATTGTAAAATAGCAAAAGTATAAGCCCACTTAAAAATACTTATGCATGTTTGTTCAAAGTGTTAGTTAATAGGAGCTATATCTGCGTAGCGATTATAGATGAAGAAATTGAGGTTTAGCGGTTTAACTGATTTCTCCCATCCAAGTCCTAACCAGGCCCGACCCTGCTCAGCTTCCGAGATCAGACGAGACCGGGCACGTTCAGGGTGGTATGGCCGTAGACTTGACTGAATTCTAAAACATCATGTGGCAAGAAAGTGTAGGACAAGGTTTCAAA
>JAQZBX010002647.1:0-70415 GCA_029593785.1 Cabassous unicinctus
CCACTCCCCTCAACCTGGTCCTGCTTCAAGTCAGCTATTTTGTTCCCCAAATCTGCAAGGGGTTCCAGGCAGTAAAATCCACAGAAAGGAAAGCCCTCTCGACCCTCCATCAGAATCCTCCCACTCTCGGAGAACGGTCCCTCTCACCGGGTTGCCGCTGGGAGTTGCGGCTCAAACTAGCCTTTTCCTCTGAGGGTGGGACTCAGCCATCTGTGTTAACCTCCATGGACAGGGTTAAAACTCACAAATCTCTACTGAGCAATCCATGCCGCCGAGCTGCCTCCAGATAGATGTCCCAAGGCTCTTGCTCTGTGCGCCCACCGCACAGACCCCCGGGCAGGACCCCATCCCCAATCAGCCATCCTCAGAGAGCTAGTCAGTGAGTGCCCTCCTAAACCAAGACCATCTTGCCTCTCATTTTTTAATACCCAAGATTTTTTATTTTAATTTAGATTTAGTTTTTCTAAATTATTATGTATTTTATTTCTTATGCTTAAATCTATCATTATTATTTCATTTTCCTATTAATTGTCTTTGGCAATATTCTTGGCTTCATGTTTGAAGTAATTTTGGACCACAGAAGGGTTACAACTGTGCCAGACGAGGAGCATTGGTTTGGGGAGTTAGTGATGGGGGATACATGGGAGGAAGTTCATCTAGGCATACATATAAGGTATATAAATGTGTTCAAATGTCCATGGGACATTGTCACAGTAGGTAGAGATTTAAACAATAACTGAAAGAGTATTGAATTCCCATCCTGGGGAGCTCTGACACATTCTCTAATGGAACAGCAACAATCCCTCTTAGTACAGGGGCAATGATTAGTGAAGAAGGATAGTATATTGATGGGCCCTTGATATTGATGGCTATGCTTATAAGCCTTTGCTCTTGAAATTACAACTTAGCCTAGTTTGCAGAGTACCTAAGAGTTACCACCTGAGGGTCTCCATGTTGCTCAAATGTGGCCTCTCTCTAAGCCAAAGTCAGCATATAAATGCATTAACTTCCCCCCAGCATGGGACATGACTCCTGGGGATGAACCTCCCTGGCACTGAGGGATTACTACCAAGCACCACCTAGTTATACAACTGGAAAAAGACCTTGAATAAGAGGGGGAAAAGGTACAGATAAATGAGTTTATATGGCTCAGAGAGGTCAAGGTAGTCAAGAGGTCATTTCAGAGGTAACACTTATGCACATCTCAGCAGGATCGCATATACTACCAAAGTAGATACTACCCCAAATAGTGAGGCTCCTACAGTTATGGCAGATAGCTCTGGAGTTTGGTGCTTTGCCAGTGGGCCCTACTTTGGAGTTTATGTTCCTGAATGTGACAGAGTTGGACTCAGTTGTGACTTCTCTACACATGCCTCTTTTGTCCCTTCTATTTGAACTTATAGTTGGTGCTGGAGTTGGTAGGTGTACACCCAAGAGACTTGAATCTTTGGTCTGTCCATGTACCAGCTGTGCCCTGAGCCTCAGCGGAGTTGCAATACCTACTTTCCAGTTCGTTGGACTCACCTAGGACAACTAACAAGGAGGTGAGGATGGACAGCCACCATATCAAGGAACCCAGAAAATCTACACTGAATGCAAGAAGTCCCATCCATCAGTTGTACAGGATCAAAGCCCCCTTTCACTTAATGGTGGAGTTGGCATCACCATCTCAGAATCCTCAGGATTGGGGAATAAAATATGGACTAGAATGGACTTACTGATATTCTAATATAGATATATTGTGATTCTAGCAATGGAAGAAATTATATCATTGATGTGGAGACAGTGGCTTCTGGAGGTGCTGAAGGAAGAGAGAGGGAAAAAGAGGTGTAAAATAGGGGTACCTTCGGGACTTAGAATTGTCCTGAATGAAATTGCAATGACAGATTCACGCCATTAGATATCTTGCCATAACCTACAGAATTGAGTGGGAGAAAGTGTAAACTACAATGTAAACTATAATCCATCCTTAGTGGCAATGCTCCAAAATGTGTTCATCAATTGCAATGAATATACCACACTAATGAAAGAAGTTATTAATGTAGGGAAAAGTGGGAGGTATGGGGAGTGGGGCATATGGGAATCCCTTATATTTTTTTATGTAACATTTTATGTAATCTAAGTATCTTTTAGGAAAAATAAAAAATATTTTTAAAAAATTGTTAATTGTGGCAAAAATATAATAAATATGAAATATCTTCCTACATATGAGATATTCCAATATCTCCCATATTCCTTCCTCCAGTTACCGCCCAATTTCTGTTTCTTTCTATAGCAAAACTCCTTTAATGTCTTTAGTGTAATATGTACAATACACCCCACTGTTTCTTCAACACACTCCAATCATCTCTCTATCCCCATTACTTCATTGAATCTGTTCTTGGCAAAGAATACTAATGACATCCATTTGGACAAATCAAATGGTCACTTTTCAGTCTTTCCATCTTCTAAACCACCTTCGGTATCATTGGCCATTTCCTTCTGATAACACTTTATTTTTGGCTTCCTTGGAACATATTATCTTGTTTTTTTCTCCTACCTATTTAAGAAATGCATGAATTAATTTTAAAACAGAAATTGCAACAACCTAGAAAACATCTTTTGTCTGTTCCATGCAACTTGGATTTGTTTATTCAAATATATATTGCATTTGATTGCCACAGGTCAATCCTCACCTTGAGCTAAAAATTGTTTAGGTGGGCCTGTATTCTCACTTCTCTCATTCTTGTTTTACCTGCCCAACTACTGTTTTTTTTTCCTTGTGGTTCTTTAACTTTTTTTATTTATTTTTTAAAAATCATTGAGTATGGCTTTTTATTATTAGTTACTGTTCATAATTTGTTTCAACCAAAAGACAATACACAGAATTCTAATGCACCCCACGTAAATGTTTACATCTATTTTATTCCTCACTCACCTCTAAGACTTATCATTATTTTTTTTAACATCTCAAAAATATGTGGCAATAATTATAACTTCATTAGCCATCCCACTTGGAAACAGCCATTTAATATTTTTACAGTAAAGAAGATGCTATTGAGCTTAATGAAAATGTAACTTATAACATTATGAAAGAAAAGGGACTTTACAGGAACACAGTGAGAGTTCATAAAGGAAAGAATTCAGAGGCTTTTTCCCATGAGACCTCCAAATAGAAAACAAAAACAAAACTCACAAAGCACAACAGCAGGTTCTTTAAGGTGGGGGGAGGGGGAACAAAATAAAAGAAAAAAACACTTCAGTGTTCCATCTTGAAGCCAGAATCAGCCTCATGAAAGCTTATGAAGCATCTGTGCAAAATGCTTCAGAGTTTTCTTCTATTTAAGTGTTCCAGATCATGGAACTCTCTAGATGGGACCCACTCACTGCTATTGCTTTAAAAAAAAAAAAAAAAAAGTTATTCACATCCAATTTTAAGAGCAGCCACCCTCTCAGGCCAAAGATGGTCAAAATCATATTAAAATTCAGGACTTTCTGAGCAGCTCTGTCTTCAATGATCCTCCGTATTCCCAAACTCGTAAGTATGTAGACATGTACAACTTCTCCCCAAACACAAGGTTCTTGAATATCCTTTTTTTTTCACTTTAAATTAAAACTTTTATTGAAGCAACCAATATAACCAAAAAAAAAAAAAAAAGAGAGAGAGAAAATCATTGTAAACACAATATAGCATGTATTCCAGTGTTATTACTTATATTCACTTATATATTTGTGCTACCATCACAAACATCTATTACATCTCCCTTTTCATCACCTCAAATAGAAACTGTTCACCCACTAAGCTATAACTCCCTCTTCTTGCCCCCTAACCCCCACCCATGATAACCTATAACTCACCATCAGTCCCTGTACAGTTTGCATCTTCTAGGTATTTCATATGAACAATATCACACAGGATTTGTTTTTGTGTGTGTGTGTGTGTCTAACAAATTTTACTTAACATGATTTCTTCAAGTTTCATCCATGTTTTAGCATGCATCACAACACCATTTTTTATGGCTGAATAATATTCCATTGCATGCATATACCATAATTTATCTTTTCATTCTTAAACCTTACACCCAAAGCATGAGCAATAAAAATTAAAATAAATGGGATCTCCTCAAGATTAAACATTTTGTGCTTCAAATGAATTTGTCAAGAAGGTGAAAAGCCAACCTATTAAGTGGGAGAAAATATTTGGAAACCACATATCACATAGAACTTTGATTTCCATGTATATAAATAGATACAACTCAATGATAAAAAGACAAGCACCTGAATTTAAAAATGGGCAAAACACTTGAATAGACATTTTTCCAAAAAGGAAATACAAATGGCCAAAAAAAGCCTATGAAAAAATGTTCAGCGTCACTATCTATTAGGGAAATGCAAACCAAAACTACAATGAGATATCATTTCACATCTTATAGAATAGCCATTATTAAAAAGCAGAAAACAACATGTGCTGGAGTGGATGAGGAGAAATAAGAACACTCTTCCACTGTTGGTGGGTATGTAGAATGATGCAGACTCTATAGAAGACGGTTTGGTTGTTTTCAGGTAGCTAAATATAGAACTGCCATATGATCCAGCAATCACACTACTAGGAATATATTCAGAAGAACTGTTATCATGGATGCAAAATGACATTTGCACGTGATATTCATAGTGGCATTACTCACAATTGCTAAAAGATGGAAACAACCCAAGTGTCCATCAACTGATGAATGGATAAGCACAATGTGGTATATACACATGATGGACTACTATTATTCAGCAGTAAGAAGAAATGAAGTTAGGGTGCATATGACAATGTGGATGATACTTGAGGATATTGTGGAGTGAAATAAGCCAGACACAAAAGCACAATTATTTTATGGTCTCACTAATATGAAAAAAATATTATGATTAAATTATTAGAATTGAAATCTAGAGTATAGGTTACTAGGACGTAGTATGAAGGTTGAGTGTGACAGCTGATGCTTAATATATATGGAATTTTTAATAAGGTAGCACATTATAGTGAGTATAACTAACATTGATGATTTATAAATAAGATTGTGGCTAAAACAGATAGTGTAGGGACATAAATGTTAATTGAAAGAAAGCTAGAGGATACATTAGAGAATGTATAACATGTTAACTGTTATACTACTGTTATACTAGTATAACAATTAACATGATAGATGAGGATTGTGGTTAATAGTATACATACAAGATTGTTCTATGAACTAGAACAAAAGTATTTCGTTATTGTAAGGTGATAAAATATGGTGATATATGGGAAACTACAACTAATGTAAGTTCTGGACTATATTTAAGAGTAAATTGTAATATTCTTGCATTAATAGCAAAGAAGTTACTTTATCAATACTAAGGATCAACAACAGGGGGATTTAAGTAGATATGGGATTTTTCCTTTTGGAATAATGAAAACATTCTAAAGTTAAGTATGTTGATGACAGCACGGCTCTCTGATGAACTTGAAAGCCACTGAGTGTATGCTTTGGATGGATTGTAGAAGGCATGGATCTGTATAAAACAGTGAACCCTTTTGTGAATGATGAACTGTGGTTAACAGTTCAAATATGAGAACATTCTATCATGAACTATAACTAATGCATAATACTAATACATGGCATTAATAATAGGGTGTATTATGGAAAAACACACAAAATATAAATATTGGCTGTAATTTGCAGTAATATGTTGATAATATTCTTTTATCTTTTGTAACAAATGTTCCACAAAAATGCAAGGTTTGGTGGCAGGGTTGTTGGGGTGATATATGGGAACCTTGTAAATTATGTATGATTGTTTTGTAAGCAAAGAACTTTTCTATTAAAAATAAATAAATAAAAAAGAAAAATCCTCAAAAAAAGGTTCCAATAACATTTAATTCTGAAGGAATTAACTAAAAAGTGTAATTTAAAGTGCACATCTATTTGTTCTGTATCATAAAACTTGGTTACATGAAAATAGAGAGAATAACAGTTGGGATCTTAAAATCAATGGTCATAAAGAAACAATACAAAAATAGGCAAAGGAATTGAATAGACTTCCTCTAAGAAAGATATACACATGGCCAATAAGCACATGAAAAGATACTCAACATAAGTGGTCATCAGAGAAATGCAAATCAAAACCAAAATGAAATACCATTTCGCACTCACTAGCATGGCTATTATTTTTTTAAAAAACAAAAAATGATATGTTATGATGAGGATGAAGAAATAGGAGCCCTTATACATTGCTGGTGGCACTGTAGAATGGTGCAGCCACTGTTTAAATCAGTTTGGAGGTTCCTCAGAAAATTTAAAGTAAATTTACCATGTGACCTGGTAGTACCTCTTATTGTTACATACTCAAAAGAAGTGAAAACAAGGACTTGAACAGATATTTAAATACATTTTATTTGCCTTTTTTATGAACACTAAATTGCAACTTATCTATATTATATAGAAATCCAAAAATCAATATAAATTTTACAGGTTTATACTCAATATTGACAGGATTTTGTAGGTAATTGTGTTGCCTTGGAATCTTGATTGTACACTGTACTATTATCAATATCAAAAAAGGTTAATACAATTCTAAGAACTGTTATCTAAACTAAAATGGCCTCAAAAATCCTGCTTTTTGTTTTCAATTCTATTTGCTTTTTATCCCTTTTTTTTCCTTTGCTATCTATTATTAACAAAATACCTTAATTTTGGCAATCTCTCATTTTTTAATCCATGGTTAAAATAATTGCAACTATGTTTACTATGTTTAAGGCAAATATTTATTCATTCGACATCACAATAACTATTTTAGTCAGACTTACCCTGTTTACATTTGAAGAAACCTATGCACAGCAAAAGTAAGTTATGTTCCCAAGGCCGCATGTTTTATAAAAGGTGAAATTAAGATAGGAACTATGCAATCTGATTCTAGAATTCTCATATTGCGATAGTGTGCTACCAATTTACACACCTTTCTAGGGTTTACTATAAAGAATGGGAGAGAGAGTACATTATGTGTTTTGCAGTTGTATTTCCACTCTATTTTCTTCTGTTGAGCTTTAAACATAGAACATTTAACCAGAACATAACATAAGGCAACTAAAATGAAGCCTGCGTGTGTGCGTGTGTGTCTACATGTGCATTTCCTTCTCCTCATCCCTCCAATGAACCTAAAGTTTGGACACTAATTACAGAAATCAAAATTGTGCTGCACTTGAATATTCTCAGGTAAATGAACTATGAACTATCTGAAATAGTCAAGATTTTACAAGAGAATTATAAAGGACATGCCAGCCAATTCTTGACATATATAATGTTAGAGACCTTAGTACAACCATGTCTCAGCAGTCGCTGAAAGGTTAATGGAATTGGAATTTGTGTAGACATGACTGATTTTTCTCCTGCAGGAAAAAAAGGAGGGGGAGAAGAAGTTGATTTGGACAAAGACCTTTAAGGTCGTTCACATCTGCATCTTCCTTTTTCGAAAGCAGCAATACACCAGTGTCTTCTACACTAAATTACTCTAATTTCTTAGAAGAATCTAAAGCTTGTCAGAGAAAACATTGTTCAGTCCAAATAAGCTAATAGACTAGGTAGAAAAGTCAGTGTTAGAAAAGCAAACACAAACACTGTGAATCAAACAAGCTTAAGTAGAATTCCTGTTGTTAAGTCAATGTCTTCTTGGAATATTTGAGGGCACAGCTGCTGGCTCTTGAATACTATATAAGCATCATGATTTTCAGAGTAGAATTCTGCTATCATCCCCCTATAAAATGTAGTTAAAATTTCTTTTTAAACAGCAGCAAGGCAACACTCTAAGATCACTTTGCTACATAAGGGAGTTACTCATTTATCCCTTATACATTAAAGAAGTAATTTTGTTGTTTTAAGCCTTGCTTTCAGAAATATGTGTTCTATCTTTTGTCTTCATGTTGTTATTTCATGCTTTGGCTTATTCTCACAGGGCAATGTAACCACAGTTATCAAGTGAATAGTACTACCGTGGTCCACTATATTACTCCTTCTCTCTTCTGTCATGAATCCTTTTCACTCCCTCCATTGCGTTTAATTCAACAATTTATTGTGTGCCTGATTTGTGCAAATATCCTACATTCAGTATGAGATCTTTTCTCTTTCTTTTATTCATGTAGGCTCCTTCTTCTTAGCTGATACATTTGGTTAGGGCTGCCCACTTGTTCAATGCAAAACAAAACATCCCTTTGGCTTATACTTTTCCATGCTACCTCCATTTCTTCTTTGCTTTGAATACAAAATGATTTAATTTTAAAATCATTATCTGTTTTCTCCTTTAATTCCTAATGATCTTTTTAACTTTAATTTATCAAACTACTTTCTTTAAGATCATCAATTATTTCCCCAACATCAAATGGAATATTTTTTGGTAGTTTTGTTTTTGTTTACCATTCTATAACTGTTGGTTGGGGGACAAACCATCTTGATAATTGCTCTTATCAATGTTGATGGCTAGGTCATTGTACTAATTAGTCATTCCTCTTATTACTATAATCACTCCTTTTCTCTTATTATACTGGGCTCTTCCTTCTCTGCAGCCCTAAAATGTACGCAGCATCCACCAAGGCTAAAGACATGACAATCTATTTTGGTTTAGTGAATTACTTTTTCTGTTCATCTTTTAACATCTCATCTCTGCAAAGGACTAGAATATCTTTGATCTATTAAGAGATACAGTATATAATTTTCCAACATAAACGGGAAATAATGACCAACTATTTCTACAAATTCAACATTACCAAAATAGAATATATCTTCCTTCATGTGTTCTATATTTCTTTTAATGACCCTGCATTTTACCTAGTGACTCGGGATTTAATCTTGGAGTGATCTTTAACTCTTGTCTTTTTCTGGCATCTTCAACAACTGTTTATGAAATTAAATTCTGGATACTCAAAATGCACACCATACATTAGAGCAAATTGAAGTTGACTTTTCCATTATGCACTTGTTAATTAATACTTATGAAGTATTTTTAAGCCCAAATGGCTATAAACTTGTTCTGACAGTGAATATATCCATTTTTCTTTAGAGTTCGATCAATTTTTGTTGCATATCTTTTGAAACTCTAATATTAGATGGATACATTTAAAAAGTTGCATCTTCTTGAGGAATAGACTCCATTAGCATATGAAGTGATTTTCTTTATCCCTCATATAGTCTCCTTCTAGCATCAATTAACTATTCCAGTTTTTTTTTGTTTGTTTTTTTTTTGGTTTAGTGTTAACATGGCATATCTTTTTTCCATTCTTTGTCTCTCAATACATTTGTGTCTTTATATATAAAGTAAGTATCTTGTAGGGAAAGCCATCCTATCTGAAAATACCTGCCTTTGAACTAATGTGTTTAGACCATTTAAATTATCGGCATGGCTGATTTTAAAATCAACTAACTTTATATTTGTTTTTATTTATTCAATATGTCATTTGTATACTTCTTCCTCTTTTTCTGCCTCTTTGTGTTTACTGAATATGTTTTATTTTTCCATATTATTTCCTTCTTTGTTATAATTTTTTGTGGATTATTTTAGAATTTGCTTTAGAATTTTAATATATGCAATATATATTTTAAACTATATAATGTGTCAAGTCTATATTCAAGTGATATTTTGACATTTTCTGTTTAATATAAGAATTTACAACAGTATGCATCCATTTGTCTCCTCCCAATCTTTTAGTTATTGTTGTCATGCATTTTACTTCATGTTTTAAACCAGAGTTCAGTATACTACAATACACCAGCAAAATCCAGCCCACAGCTTGTTTTGGTATAGCCCTGGAAATAAATTGGTTTTTACCCTTTTAAAAGTTGCAAAGTACACAAACAAAACAAGGAATATTCAACATAACCAAATATAGGCTATGAATCTTAAAATATTTACTATTTGTCTCTTTGCAGAAGCCCCATGATGTGTTGTCATTAGTTTTACTATACTCAGCCAATTAACTTTGACAACGATTCATATTTGAAAAAATAGCTTTGACATTTACTCATGTAGTTACCATTTCTGGTGCTATTCATTTTGGGGGTACATCCAGATTTTCCTTTATTATCATTTCTTTATTATTTATTGCCGTGCAAGTCTGTTGGTGATAGATTCTTTCAATTTTTGTATATCTGAAATAGTCTGTCTTATCTCCTCATTTTGAAAGAAATCATATTCCCAGAATTGTAGAATTGTAGACTGGCAGTATTTTATTTTTACTTCCAGTACTATAAAGATGTTCCTCACTATATCTGACTTACATTATTTTCAAGACAAAGTTTGATGTCATTATTACTCTGTTCATTTGTGCATAATATGTCCTTTTTCTCTAATTGTTTTTGAGATTTTCTCTGTATCACAGTTTTCAGAAATTTAATTGTCATGGACGTTGGTGGATTTTTTTATTTTTCCTGTGATTAGTATTTTTTGAGAATTTTTAATTTTGTGTTTATAATTTTCTTCAATTTCTGAAGATTTTTGGGCATTTGATTAAACTTTGTTATGTTCCAACCTCTTTCCGTAGAATCCAATTACATGTATATTAGACTGCTAATGTACATGTCACACACTTCAAATATACTTTGTTTTGTTACTTGTTTGTTTCTTTAATTGATTATTTTTCTCTTCATTATAGGTTGTATGCAAGATTCCAATGTCTTGAGATCTATTATTTCATATATTTGTATGATTTTTTCAGCTGTTGTAGGCCCATGAGCCTATTCCATGTCCAACTCCATCTTGGACATGGAATTCCACAATATTTCATTTTTACCTCAATTTACAGTGGATTATTAGAATATCCATGAAAAATATTACTTAATTTGTAAATTTATATAAAATGTATCATATCATACTTCATTCATTTAAAAATGTATCAATATTCCTTGACTATTCAGCTAAGTACTGATTAGCTGTGTGAGAAATCTACACAAATCTGAGGAAATGGACATAGAAGTTAAGTATAATAATATAATAACAATAAGAACCAATATGATACTGTGGTAATTTGAAACTGTATGAAGCCCAGAAAGCCATGATCTTAAAGCTGAAGAAGAGACAGAGAGAAAGTCAAAGAAGCAGAGAGAAAGTTACAGAAGCCAGGAACTGAAAGTAAGGAAACCCAGAAGAGAAAGGAGAAACTAACATATGTCATCACCTGCCTTCCCATTTAACAGAGGAATCCAGGATCACCAACAGCCAGTCTTCAGGGAGAAAGCTTTGCCTGAAGTTGCCCTGATTAGAAATTTTTCTCAGCCGCAAAACTGTAAGCTTCTAAGCTAATGCATTCCCATTGCTAAAAACAACTCATTTCTGGCATATAATTTTTGGTAGCTTAGCATACTAAAATAGATGCAATGACAAAGAATCAATAAACTAATAAATAAACAAGTGAAACTGTGGAATAAACATTACCAATGTTTTATGAAATTAAAATTGTTAAGCACCAATAAAGTAGAGTACAGAGCTCAGATGGAAGATATATATATGTATTTTTAATTCTGAAATAAAAGTCTTCATGCTTTTCTATGACTTTAATTATAAAATCATATAGAAATGTAGAATAGAAAATGCAGTGTATTTACTAAGAAGAATGACTATGTGACTACTATTTTGGCATAAATGGTCCAAAAACTCATTGAAATAATGTTAAAAACAGCTTTATAATTTGGAAAATTTATATAATCAATTTTAAATAGCTAACAGTTGAGATTTGGTTTTAATAGAGGTAGGTGTTATATATCCATTTTACACTACTTATGTAAAAACAAGGTAGTGTGCTTAATTACATGTTAATATGCATGTAATTTTTTTCTCAAGTTTTTAAGAGAATTTATAAATATGAAAAATGAAGCTACCAGTGTTACTTATATTTTGAATTGATTTAGTTTTTTTACCCGGTAAAACATGATAGAGTTTAAGTCTATTGTGAAAAGACTTTCCACCTATATTGCTAAATACTGTTCTATAATATGGAGTGAGAACTATCTGAAGGGTTTAATATTAGCCTGGGAGAAGAACTTTCATTTATCTGTTAAATCAAAATTCGATCTTATTTTTTGTTTACTAACATGTACTCCAAACTGTCATCATATCCTTAGATATCAGTTCTGAGCTTTACAACAATGAACCAAAGCCACATTAGAATCTGCAAGGATTTCTGACTCCACAAAAATTTTTCATTACACAAATTCTTATCAGATAAACATGTCAGCCCTTCACAGATCTCTCACCCATGCTAGGTACACCGTATTAATTCATTTTAAATAATTAAAAATATAATCCATAAAGTATCCTTGAGTCTGATAAAGTTTAATAATCTGTGGAAAATAACACAATGTTATTTATTGGGTATTCATATGTACTAACCCATTTATTCATTAATTTATTCCATAATTTTTTTGAGATATTTCATAGACTTATATCACCAGTGAGTTGATTGTACCTATGGCTGATTATATCTATCTTCAACGGATGAGATTGCCTTCAGCAAAAAACGACATCTCATCCAATCAGTTGTAGGCCTTGAAAGAAGAATTGATTTCAGCAGTCAAAGAAAGAATTCCCATCTCTACTTGAGACAGCCAGCTTCTCCTGGGGAATTCATCCAGGACCTTCATCAGAGTTCCTGGCTTGTAGCCTGTCCTATGGAATTTAGAGTCATAAGATCAAGTTTAGATGACATAATTTTATAAAATCTCATAATATTTGCATATACCTCCTGTCAGTTCTGTTTCCCTAGAGAACCCTGACTAATACAAATGTTAACATAGAATTATACAAAATGCCTTTGGTACCAAACTTCTCTGGTTGACTTAAGGAAAGCCTCACTGAAGAAACAATAACTTTTATCTAGATTAGGAATAACTGCTATTTCCCTGATTATAAAGGAAAGAATTATTTGTAAAAAATTTTGAACAGTACTTAAAATATAAGGAAATATTAAAACAAAATGACTAAGAATGTCACCATAAATATTTTGGTATATAACTTCTCATGCAATATCTCCCCATCATCATTCTATATGATTTTATGTAACAATGAGGGAATCAATTAGCATTCTCAAACAATTGGAGAAGTTTCTTTCTGCACTAATAAAGATATGCAGCAAAATACATAGACAAAATTTTGTTTAATCATAGAAAATCAAATATAACAAATAGGATGACTCTTATCATTTAATTCTTTACTATATTTCAAATACACTTAATTTTCTGCATACCAAATGTCATCAACTTAGTTCACAACATTCTTATCTCTTCTTTTATCATTTCCATGGCTTACCAAGAACTGTTCCTGGTTCCAGTCTTTGTTGTCTCAAATTCATTGCATAATTCAATGCAGTCTATTTTTTTTTGTAAAATATAAAGCAAAATTTTATTTCCCACTACTGTTGAATAACCTTTGATGCGTTCGCAATGTTCAGTCTGTGGAATAAAAGCCAAATTCCTTAAGATGCTACAAGGAGCTCATCAGCATCTGGACTCAAATGCATGGATGGAAAAATGAAAGAATTGCATTTATTCTTGTATTATCAATTGTTGGAATGGTGACTGGTCCATAATGGGTTTTCAAAAAATATATTTTTCAATGGATGTTGTCTTGGTTTGCCATTTAAGCTATAAAAAATACCACAAACTGGTTGGCTTAAACAACAGGAATTTATTATATCACAGCTTTGGAGGATAGAACTCCAAAATCAAGGTATCAACAGGTCATGCTTTCTCCAAAGTCTGTAGTGTTCTTGTGGTGTCTTGCTGACAATCTCTACATCCATCACAGGGCAATATATCTTCTTCTGTCTTCTCCTGTGACTTCTACTTTGGCTGCTCTTCCCATGTTGAAGTTTCCTTAGCTTATAAGGATTCTTCTCATATTAGATTAAGGCCCACACTGATCAAATTAGGCATTTTTGAATAAGATCTTTGTTGATTCTATTTACAAATGAGTCTATACTTACATTACTGGAGGTTAAAATTTGAACATGTTTTGTGGTGGACATGATTCAATCCCCAACTGATGGATATTTAGTGGATAAGGAGTTTTTCTTATTGGAATCTTTAACAGATTGTCTTAGTGACTAATGACAACAGTGGCTATTATTGTTCCAGAAGGCCAGTGGAATACAACATGGTCGGGACTAGCACTTAACTTGGCATATAGTTTGCAACTAATTCATATTTAGTCGATGAATAAGTTTCAAGAAATTTCTGGATATTCTGGGGAAGTGTTGATAATTATGTGTGATGAAGTAGCAATTAGCATAACATTATATGCCAAATTAGTCAACAGAAACTTAGGAAAATAATTATAATAGATCTTGGGGTGTGTAAATATACAAGGGTTTCAGGAATGGGGTAGGTAACATGATAGAAACTTGAAAGACAGCTAAATCCAGGGAGTTTGTTGAAGTTGCCACACTTTTCAACTCCAGAGAGATATCTTTGTATATCTCTTTGGATATTTGCATTTTATATTTTAATTGTATTCCTTGAGAATAATAACACATCTAACAGCAGAATTAGTTCATCTAGGCAAAAACAAAGTCATTACCACCCATTCTCATGAGCAGAGGTTTCAGAAAATAGGAAACAACTCAGGTGGGATTTATTGCAATTATTGGGCAAGAGAGTCCATGGGTCTTGAAATAACCATCAGAAATACGAAATATGAAAGCAGAGATACAAAAAGTAGAAGTTCTTATTCAAAGTAAGTTGAAAAACATTAAGAGAAAAATGCTTCTTTATCTGATTCTGTTACTGCCTAAAGTTATCAATTACAATATTCTATATTCTAGACACTTAACACTTCTTCACAAATGTTGCCCAGCATGTATCTGGCATAGTTTAACTCTTGCAATGTATTCAGGTCTCCTAACCTTACTGAAAATGGCACTTCTCTCACACCACTGCGTCTCTTTATGCTTAATATGTTTTTAACTGCTTTTTGTTATTTGGCATTATGTTATGTGCTTAATATCATGTATTATGAGTAACTCTTTCACAAATGGGATTCAAATTCTACTAAGAAATGTGCTTATGTCCCTAAGAGGAAACTAGCATAATCCAAGAATTTCTGCATTAGATGAATCCCATCAGAATGCATGTTACTTTTTTACATCAACTCTATTGTAATTAAAATATTATCTAGATTTTAATTAAGTCCAATCTAAATACTCTACAAATCTACTGGATCATAAGTGTGGCCATTTCCTATTTTCTAACTTTTATAGTCTGTTTAATTATGAGACTGCAAGTACACCATACATCTATCTATGTGATTCATCTCTTTCTTCCCAACAGCTCAATAATCTGTAAATAGATATGCTAAAGAAAAGCCAAATAGTAACATAAGTCTGCTTTTGGTGACATTGGTACACGTACTTACATTATTAAATACAAAACAAAAACCAGAACATGATAGGGTAAGAAACACTAATGTGTGTTAATTACCATATGTATTTAATTTTCTTCAATTAGAATACACTACATTTTTGGAATTGGCTTCATAAAGATAATCTCACACTTTTATTTTTTTAAATGAACATTTTAGGTCTTTTAATATGTAAATCCTAAGGAGAAAAGAACCATCTAGAATATTTTATTAGACTAGCTGCCAAAGTATAATATTTTAATGCAACAATTTTAGAAACACCACAGTAGTATACATTTTTACCTTGCCTTCTGATTGGAGGATTAATTGATCTATAGCTATTCATTACATAGTTAAGCAATAACCATCATTCTGATAATTATAATATTAGCAATCTTCAAAATTATCTTTTATAATTACTTTTAAATAGGTTGTATTGATCAACTTATTTAAGAGAGCACTCTTTCAAATTAACTTATTCTATGATTTTAAAAAAATAATTTCTCCTTCATCACAGTACACGCTGCATTGCATTGAAATGAGTTCATTTGTCTTCTTAAAACCAGTAAAATTATCTTCTTGAGCATCCGCTTTTTTTAAGATAAGGAAATAACTTTTGTGATAGATTCCTATGTCAGTTTCAAAATAGCTTCTAATTGTACAGTGTAGTTAAACTATGTATGCCTTACTTCTCTATCCATGATATAAATAAATAATTTCATCAATGGATTAATGCAGAATTACTGTGAGCAGTTCAGAGAGTTAAATTCCATTACATTCCCTAAGTGTTAATCAATTAGTCATTTCACCAGCTATAGATCATTACATTGGAGTGCCCCAAATAATTAATTCCCTATACTTTTCAAAAACCAAAATATGATTATTAATTCAAGCTGATGAAATGTGTCATATCTATGGCGAATTTTACCTTTTCTTTTTCAGCTTCACTCAAATCCTCCACCCTTGACCTTTGGGCATGCACAAAAGCCCCCCTCTACACATCTACCCATGACATGTGATTAAGTGTTCTTCTAACGGCTGGCATGAGCTGTATACTAAATATTGTACCTATCAAGCTTTTACATGTTTTCATTTTGAAATTTCCATTTAAATGCAAATTCTGCCATTTAAATGGAGTTCTCAAGTGCTTTATTACACTATAATTACTATTTCCCATCTTCTTGGGACCAACAGCAGGAAAGGCCATAGGTCACTTCACTAGCCCTCTAAAAGTACAATTGAAATCAAGAAGTCATCATCCCTAGTGTTTCTGAGTGACACCCATTTGTTAAGGGAGGCTTGAGGGACTGCATCAAACAGAGTTCTAAAACCTGTCCTGCCCTGTGATTTACAGGAACATGAACAAACAAAGCCCACAGCTACCTTTTCTTCACATTCATGGGAATTAAAAACTTTAGCCAGGTTTTGGCACAAATAAATAGCAATTGAAATGCTTCCCTCATTTTGACAAAAGACGTATGCTGTGTGATACAAGCTAATTCCAATGTCAAGGGGCAAGACAAGAAACACAAATATATTTAGATACTGTCCATCCTTATTTAACAAAATGCAGTCAATCATGGTTTAAACTGAAAGAAAACGTGTTAAGACAAACATTTTTCTATAGGGCTGTTCATTAATCATATGACCACAATTAATAAAAGAAAATAGAAATACATTGTACATTTGAAAAGTTCTTAGTATTTATGAACATAAATGAAAGTAATCCTAACAATTTAAGGTAGCAAAACTATAGAGTAACTAAAAATATCATGAATTATAACATTCTTAACTTTTAAAATATTTAATAAAACATTAAATATGAGCATTTAATAAAACTGTGAGATAATATATTCATATTATGTACATTGTGATTATTTGGGGGGACTGAAAGTGGCAGAAAAAAAGGGTTTCTATAGGCAGCTTATTTCCAAAATGCTTGTTAAGATTACTTGAATCTCTACTTTGTGAGATTGTATTGCACAGTAGAAAGTATATGGGTATTTTTGATTAAAAAAAAATAGAGTTTCAATCAAGATTCCTATGATTAAATTGGTATCCTTGAGCAAGATACATAATCTCCTTCTAAATATGGAATCTGATAAATGAATATATATAACTATCAATATATATATGTGTGTATGTGTGTGTATGTATTTTTTTTCTGCTTTAGGTTACATCATCAAACACAGGGCACATATCTTCTTCAGATATTGAAAATCCTCATGCACATAAATCTATATTCACTATTGACAAACAATGACTATTTAAATATTGGAAAAAGAGTCATGACAACTCAAAATGTCTTGATGTCTAAACCTCTATTAATAATGAGTTGTTTTCAGTCCAGTTCAGTGGGTTACAAACCCTGGGACCTTGAATGAATAACATGGTGCCAGCACTGAAGGAGACAAGCATAACCATTTATATACAGGGTAGGTTCAATTTGAGTCCTGTCATCCTTGAGAGTAACCCTTTAAAGTGTATTAAATCACCAAGTTGAGATTTATTCTTTGTTCCACTGTTTACTCTCACCTTAACTCCCTTTGGTCTTGTCTGAAATAGAGGGAAATCAGGCTTCATTTTCTAAGCTGAATTTTAATATCATATTGATGTAATAAAATTTTAAGCCAACTGAAATGCTACTCACAAGGCTCTGGTTTTGATAGTCACTGGTCCATGCTGAACTTCCTAAAGGAAATCTTGTCAAATTTGCTCATTCTCTAAACTATATTATTTATTGTCATGTGGAATTATTTTCCCTTATCAATATTGAGTCAGTTGTTTCCAAAATGTTCTGACAATTAATCTAGTCTTGCCAACTTTTCATTCAGCTAATTTAGTGAAAAGTAGAATGCACTTATGAAATATGATAATGGCTAATTAATAGTTAGCATACCTAAGAAAGTCATTTAAAAATTTAACTCTGTTTAATGTAAGACAAAGAATCAAACAGCACAGACTTCCTAATTTTAACCATCTGATTATATTTATACGGTTAACAAGGTTGCAACTGGCCGGGGTTCTTGGGGGAACTTTGGCAAACTATGCCATAATATTCAGTATTCTGACTCAGCATTCAGGTTTGGACAAACAAAAAGTCTTTTTCCTTGATTTAAATCTTACTTTAAATACGTTTTGCAATTAGTGAGTTCTACAGGTTTCAATTTAGCCTCCCAAACTCTTCATTAAACTTTCTCCTAGTATTATATCCTGAAAGATTTCATATTTCCCACATCCATTTATAGAAATTAATAGAATGGGTCCAGCACATATTTCCATGTAGAAAATAGATAACTATTCTCTAAGCTTGATGCTATGGATTTGTCTTTACCCTAATTCTCTTTTCTAGACAGCAATATTTGAACTCTGTAAATTGTTTCAGAATGTCAGCAGAACTCAATAGCTTTTGTCAAGATATTAACAGTATCAGTAATTGAATCTTTCTCTCCTTTCAATTCATGGTGCTGGCTATATTATGACATCTATAGTTTCTGGCAGTTCACCAGATTCCTGCTTAACTTATTTAAACTTCAAAAATGTGAAGCAACTGTACAAGTCTCTAAGGTACCCACTGGAAATTCATTCATTTATTTATTCCCTCACTCACCACCAATGTAAATTCAGTGTCCACTCTATGCCAGGCACAAATTCAGGGACCAGTAATATACGTATGAGCACAACAGATAATTCTCTTCCCTCATAAATTCATAAACTTAGTGGGGGAAGAAATACAAAAGTAAACGTATATTCAAATTTATATACTGTATGATGTCTTCGATAAGTGCTGTGAGGAAATAAAGAGCAAAATGACAGAGTGACATGAGTTGAGGACGAGAGTGTTTTATAGATGTAATGGTCAGGAATGTCTTCTCTGAAGAGATGACATTTGAGAAGAAACTTTTAAAAGGTGAGTGAGGATATTTGCAAAAGTTTGGGTGAATGATTGTTTCCAGGCAGAGAAAACTACAAGAGAAAGGACCTGGAACTGGAACTATTTGATATGTTCAAAGAACAAAAATGCTGGCATATTGGAGCCAAGTGAACAAAAGGGGAGACATAATAAATGAGGTTAGCATAGTCAACAAAGACCACATCATGGAAGGCATTTGAAATTCAAAGGGAAAAATTTGAATTTTGGTCCCTGTGATGGGAACAGATATGTCTTCAAAAGAA
Organism: Cabassous unicinctus; assembly: GCA_029593785.1. Taxonomy (NCBI): domain Eukaryota; kingdom Metazoa; phylum Chordata; class Mammalia; order Cingulata; family Chlamyphoridae; genus Cabassous; species Cabassous unicinctus. The sequence goes on from JAQZBX010002647.1 coordinate 19,552, forward strand.
CACAATGGCTACTATGTGGAGAATTGACTTTGAACAGAAGAGAGGAGACAGGTATACTAGTTTTGAGGTTGTTGCAATGATTCTGGAGAGATGATGGTTAGATGGAAGAGGGTGGTAGCAGTGCAGAAAGAAGCAATAGAGGGCCAAGTCACAATATATATTTAAAGTTGGAATTAATAAGGACACATTTACCCTTTAGTTTCTCAAGATAAAACCTTGGTCTTTGTCTTCTTTCTCTCACTCACCACATCCTATTCATTAGCAAATCATGTTGATTCAGCATTAAAAATATATACAGAATCCAACTTTCTCACTTGCTTCATTGCTGCCACATTGCTTCAAGTTCTCAATACCTCTTGCCTGCTTGGATGCCTTCTAACTGTTCTTATTTATATCCTAGCCCCTGTACCATGTATTATCAACAGAGCAACAAGGGTGATCCTGTTAAACCATAGCAAAGGCCATTTTATTCCTCCACCCAAAATATTTGAAATAGTTTTCAGTGATCTGGCTTATAGTTAAATCTTCAGTCTTGTCCTCTCTTCACTCCCCCTGCCCATTCTCTTAAAGCTATACAGGCCTCCTTGATTTTCTAGAAATATGCAACATAGAACCCTGCCTCAAAACCTTTACACTTTTTCTCCCTAGAGCTTTACCCACTGCCCTGAACTTTCTTCTCCCAGGCGACTCTTTATCTTACCTCTTCACCAATTTCATGTTTTGTTTTTTTTTAATATCAGCGTATCAGGTAGGACTTCCCTGACTTACCATTTAAAACTGCAATCCCTGAGCTTAAACTTTCTAGGCCTTTTTCCTTTTATATTTTACTCCATAAAAGCTACCTAACTGTATATATAATTTATTTGATTTATTATTTTATGTCAATGCCCATGTATTACAGTTGGGCAGTTTAATGTAATTATGAATTCCAAAAATATATATTGGATTATGCTTGTAAACTGATCTGTTCATCTGGGCATGATTAAGTTATGATTAGGGCATTGACTGGGCTAAGTCAGTAGGGCGTTGAGCCCCACCCCTTGGTGGGTGGGGAATCAAATATAAAAGACAAGGCAAAGAACAGAATTGAAGCAGTTTTTGAGAAGCAGTTTTGATGTTGGAGAAAAGGCCCCAGAAGAAGAGAAGTGAACCGTTCGCCTGATAGTCTACAGCTGACCTTGTGGAGGAACCAGAATAGCTAAGCCCGCAGAGAAACGCAGCCCCGGGAAGAGAGGAACACAAGAAGCCTGAACCCTGGCAAACGTCGGCAGCTGTCATGCTCCAACACGTGGCAATGAACTGGTGAGAAGAAATTTAATGCTTTATATGGCCTGGTATCTGTGGACTTCTACCCCAAATAAATACCCTTTGTAAAGACCAACCCATTTTTGGTATTTCACATTAGCACCCCTTTGGCTGACTAATACACCATGTAACAGTCCTTCATGATGCTCAGGGAATAGATTCAGTTCTCCATCTCCTGGGTAGAGGGGGAGATGTCATTTCCTGGCCCTTTTATGTTGGGGTGGGACCTTGTGTCTAGTTCTGGCAAATGAGGTTCAAACAATGGTGCTGGGTATCATTTCTGTACTGGAACATCTGATATCTGGTTGTGGTCTTACAGAGCTCTCTTTACTTCTGCTCTATGACTGGCAAAATTTCAGAGATTCCCTGCTCCATCAGCCCAGAGTGAGGGCATATGGATCCCCCAATGCCCAATCCAGTCTATCTGTAATAGAGATTCAACCTCTAGAGGAAATAAACCTATGGGTGATTTAATATGGCAACATTATTTAGGTCTATGTGGGCAAAAATATTTGCCTGTTTCACTAATTGTTGCATTCTTAGCAGCTTTAAGAATGTCTTGTGCATAGTAACTTCTCAAAAGAAAATGTTTGCTAAGTTCTAGTTTTTTTTTAAATCTTTCACTCTAGTAGTCAAGAATGTTTCCGCACTGAACCCACCATTATCCATCGTAAATTCATAAACTCCATTAAAAAAAATGACTTCTATTGGGTTATCTATATAATTGTAATGTTGGATCACATTTATGTTTTAGAATGTTTATTAGCCTTGGGGGACTACAGAAGAGCCAAAATTTTTCCTAGAACTTGATTTGTATAGTTGTATTGCCAACTATGATAAATATTAATGGGAGAGAAGGCTAGTGAAAACGAAATATATGAGAAATTAGGGATGTTTGCTAAGTGCCTTAGATAGCTGTGTTGGGTCATTAACAAAAAAGAATAATTTGTTCAACACTATAATCTATTTGGTGTAAAGACAGTTTTAGGGAGCATAGGGACTCACTCTGAATCAAGTGGGGAGAGAACTCTGGGCCCTACCAGAGAAAATCATCACATAATGGTGTAACATTGCAAACTGACACATAAGTTTGATTATGATGCTCTTCTCAAGTACTGTGAAAATTTCATACATTAATGAACTGTAAATTTCATAGCTACTACCAGAAATCAAACATAGTTTGTAATATAACATGCCTACATAAATGATTCAGAGTAGATTACTTTTTGGAAGCAGCAACACTTTGAAGCATCTAGACACACTAATAGGTGGCCATACTTTCTATTAGAGAACATTGAAGAAAAATAAGAAATTATTCAGTTGTTTATGACAAGTTGCTAGTGGAATCAGATATTTTATCTTTCTCTCCTTTCTATTTAGAGTGCTTCTTAAGTTTCTTTAGTTTCTGACATTTCATCCAATTTTAAGCAGTTGCCAGAAAATGCTTTTGCAAAATGATGACAGAAACCATTGCTAATAAAGTTTCTTACTGGTAGCAGAGAGGATGTTTACTCAGAAGAACTTCACAGATCTCTTCCTATCATGAGTCTTTCTGATAATCACAGATGATTTCACTCATCTACATTCATAGCAAGAGTAAAGAAACATACTCTTCTTTCAAGTAAGATGCTGGATTCTGATATAGAGTAACTGTGAGTGGTAACTTGGGCCAAATTCAAATCCTCACATTATAGATATATAAATGCATTTTGGTTTTTAAAGAGAAGAAATTAGCTTTCCTATGTTATTTGAGTTGTCCATATAAATGTTTTTTGGCCTATATTTAATTTAATAATATATACTTATCCCCTTAACTTAAAAATTCACAAATAGCAGATATTTAGATATCTGTAAAAGTGAAGCTGAATTAAACAAGATCAAAATACAGTCCATTTAAATGGTTGTAATTTAAATAATTACATTATGATTTACTGTCCAGGAAACAGCAATTGTAGTATATGCACAAAGCTTTTATGTCTAACTTTAGTCAAATCAATTCAGCCCACTATTAGATTCATGGTCAGAAAATATATGGACAGTTATGAAGTCAAACTTCAGTATGAGCTCTTTAACCATATGTGTTTGAATTTTCTTATCTGGGAGAAAATGCATCAAAGAAATACTTGTATTGGCTTTTCATAAACATCTTTAATTTCCTTTAAAATAACTGGGGGCAGAAGGTAGGCCGATGGGATCCCATTTTGTCAAACCTATTCTAAGTGCCAAAGACAATTTAATTTTTACTTATTACTCATTAAGACAGAGTTTCCATGCCCACTATATGGGCAATGGAACTAGAAAGAATTCAGGCAAGGTAATATTTCCAGTGGTTAAGGTGAGGCATATTACTGTGTCCTCTACGTTATGATAAGTAACACCTCTAAGATCACAAAGGATAACTTGTTTAAATTTAGTGGGATCCCTAAGTATACATCTGATTTAATCCCCAGCATTGATTAAGGCCTTTCAGGTTTGTTAATTGGTGAATTTTAAAAGATGTTTATGTTAATTTAGAATCTATGCTGTAGAGGTGCATAAATGTCAATCAGTGCCCTTTATCTTTTTGTTTATAAATTATATCAGTAAATTTTGAATTTCTAATTGTTTCAAATTGTGAACCTATTTTTCAGTTTTGTTTTGTTGTGTATCCCTCCTCTGTGTCATTTTCTTGTTTTTTTCAGTTGTTCTTTTTGCTTGTTTGGTTTTCATCTTCGATCTATTTCAAAGGGTTCCTCCTTACTCTGCCCATTTGTATAAGTTCTTTTCTCCAGAGGGACTCAAATCAGTATTGTCATGGTAAGGGCCTTCCTCTTGTCATTGGTTGCTTTATTAGGTTTACAAACATTTAGCTAAAGGTAGCTTTCAATTAACTCCTCTGCTGTGTCACTGTTAATTTTCCGTATCACCTTGCTGATCAAGATCTTTGTTTTGACAGATTTATGTGCGGCCACAGTAGCAAAGGCATTTCATAGTATCCTATTGAGCCATCTGCCTTTAGTAGTGTGACTTTTTCATGTGATATGACAGGTGATCTTATGTACAAATGACCACCCAACAGGGTATCAATATTTCTCTGAAGATTCTATGGAATGGAGAACAACTCCTGTTTGAGAAACACAACAATGGTTGCAGGATAAGAACAGGTGACCTGAGCTTAGCATCAGTCAGAGTCTACGCTGTAATGAAGACACATAATGAAGATGCACAGCTAGGTCTGGGATACAACACACAATCCAAGGCCACTTTAAGAAAAAGTCTGCTTCCATACTCTTGCCTCTATTTGCCAAATTCCAAAACTTCTGACTTAGGTCATTAAATCTACAACAGATGCTTGCTAGGACTCAGCCAATGCAACATAGCAACACAGTTCAAAGTTCAAGTTTGTCAGCAGGCAGCAGAGCAAGCTAGGAAGCCAAAGCTAAAGACAAACTCCAGTGATAATGGCCATTGTCTAGATACTCTGCTCACAGCACTGATTGTGGTAGCCACTTTGAAGAAGCAAGATGAACACTGAACAAAATTTGGTTCGATATTGAGACTAAGGATACCATACTCACATTAAGAGGATATGGAATGATTTATTACTCATGTGATGAGTCCTTGAGCAGGAATGGCTCACAAACTGGCCTGAAAATGGCTTGAGAGAGATGGAAAAGCAGAATTTCTTGAGTTTTCTGATGGTTAGGGAGCAGGGTGGGGGTAAGAATTCCACGCTGGCCATTCAAATGCATGATTTGAATTTCCCACCAATACCAAGGGAAGTAGAACCCAGATGTGGTTTAGAAGGTAAAAGAGTTTAGAAGGTAAAAGCTTGAGCTTGAAATCTGTCAGCAGCCAAAAATCAAAAATGGATTCAGGCTTTTATATTACACCCAGCCAACTTTAGCTCCCTTCCTGTATTTTGTTTCCCATCCCACCACCCATATACTCAATTAATGACAAACAGGTGTAGCACAACAAATATATAAACACACACAATCTCATAAAGCTTGGAAATTGTATCAGGACAGCTCAGTGCAGGAAGGAAAAACATTGCAGGTGGCTAAACACAAAGTATTGTAATAAAACCTTAGTTGCCTATAAAATTGTTGGAAACTCTAAGGGGTGGGTTCTAGCTTGGGTCAGGAAAAATGACTTCTAGAAATATAGAAGTGATTCCCCAAAGATCTATAACCTAAGAGCTACCACTGAAGCTATACAAGAATGAACTGCTTAGCATTATTTCTAAACAATTGGTTGCTGTAAGAATTTAAAGGAATAACCCATATAAAGCACTCTCTGAAGACATTATATGTAACATAATTTTTATTATGGTGTATTTCTTTCTTTGCCACTCATCAACATTTTCTGGAGTTTATCATTTTATTTTCTGATTTTTAAAATGAATTAATATTAACTCTTTAATCACTATTTTTGAAGAAAGTTATATATCTTTCAATCATGTTGCTTTATTTATTTTTATTTCAACAAAATGTGAGAATGTCTAAAACACTTTGATAAACTAACTCTAATCAATCAACTTTCTAAAAGATTCCCTTTGGGTATCATGTGCTAGTTAAAGTGTGCTGACTCACTTTATCGGTGTGGAACTGATTTTGCTGGAGAGTGATACTCAGCCTAAGTTTTTATTTCTATGTGGTCATAAATACTTATAACACTTTCTATATTTCTTAATAGTTTTCAGAAATGATTCCTCATACATTTAATTATAACCTGAATTTTAAGAGGAATAATATATTGGAACACATGTTTAATCCCCCGGATGTACATGTTATCAAAATGCTATTTTTATTAGTATTACTTACCATAATGTCACAAAATGACTAAAATTAAAAACAAAATGATCTTCTATAGCCAGGTTGTTGGAAGAAAAGAAATATATGATTTGTCTGTTTTAGCACATGCTGAAGGGCCAAGCTTGGAAAAGCCATCCACCCTTTATATTTTTCATAAAGTCCTGTTTGTAAAATCTGATTATTGTGTGGTTGTATACAGAAAGATAGCATTAGGAAACCAAAATTTATAAGAAAAATGAAGGCTTTGCTTTTCTTCCGTAGGGTAATGATGCTGCTCAAACCTAAATCTCTCTTTATACCCTTCAAAACCATACAGAGCAACATGAAAAACCAATAAAATCACACATTACCAATGTCTAGAGCATAAGTGGAGATAAGAAATACTTTTAATTATGTGTAGTCAAATAAACTTTCTGAAACAATTAGAGCCATACAATTTTTCCCCCCAAAGCATTTGGCATAAGTGAGTGAAAGAATAAAGAATCTGGTCTAACATAATTATTCTAATTAAAATAATATGTTACCTAATTCGACTATATTAGCTGCATTCAATAGATTTCTATACACTGCACAAGAGTTCTTTCAAAATATCAGCATTTATATTAATTAAAAAAAAACAATAGTAGGAACAGCTATTTCTTGGAGCAGTTTGAGGTATGTTTATTTTTCTTGAAAAATGAAACAAACTTTGAAATATTGTTCCAATTTTTTACTTGAAGAAAGTTGCTAAAATTTTCAAAATAGGTATTCTACTATCTTCTATAAGAAGTGTGAATCATTTGCAGACTTAACCTGCCATTCAGATATACAAGTCTTGCTTTTCACTGTATGCCATATAATTTCTTTTTCAATTTTATATCATTTTGGATATTATGGAAGATTGAAGATTTCCATGAATTAACAGACCCTACTGGAAATATTTGTGGACTTCTCTAGCCATGGGGAGTAGCTAGAGGCTGGAAATCAATGGAACCAGAAGAGAAAGGAGGAGAAGCCACCATGTACATTGCCATTTGACAGAAAAGCCAGGGATCAAGGGTCACTGGCAGCCAGCCCTAGAATACCACAGTCTTTCACGAGAAATCACCACCTTGTTGATGCCTTCATTATGGACTTTTACTAGGTTCAAAACTATGAGTTAATAAATTCCCAGTGTTTATGTCAATCCATTGTATGATATGTTTTAATACCCTGGGAACTAAAACAGCAGACAAGTTATTTTCACCTCACTTTTCCTTTGTGTCTCCAGTATAATTTACTTCTAGGTAGTAAAATGGGGTTTGAGGAGTTGTAAAATTAGAAGAACTATTACTTGCATTGCTGATTAGATGTGGGGATTAAATAAAATATTCTATGTAAACCATTTAACACAATGGCTGATAATATAAAAAAAAACTATCAAGGAAAGACTGTAGTAATGGTTTCATTTACAAGTTATAGTATTTGAATACATTCTCTTTGTTTGAAAGAGCTTAGTGTTGTTGTAGTTTGTCTCCTTAATTTTATTTATAATTAACATATTTTACTATACTTCTTTTAAATTAAATATTCTTATATCATCGTCTTTGTTGACAGAAGAAAATCTTATTTGTGCTTTATTGAGAAGTAGCTTTCTTGCTCTGAATACTTCTTTTACCATAAGAGCCTTCATTTTTCATTGCTTTGTGGTGGTTGTCTTCAGCATGGTCTAAATGCAATTTAGGTACTGCATCACATCGATATTTATAGAGTATATTGCATTTTATGATCTCATAATGAAATGCAAGCATATGTAATCTAATAAATTTAATTTGGAAGAAAAACACACAAGCACAAATATACAAAACTGCTTTATATTGTCCCCAAGGAAATGTTTCCTGCTTGCAAATTTTCAACCTAGCCCCGGTGACAGTCAAAACAGTATGAGACTATTGACAATCTTATGTGTCTCAAATGGAAAAATCTCATATAGGGTTTTGCATAATTAAATTTTCTCTAGATGATTAATGATGAACCAATATTGTTAAATAGCATTTCACTGAATAAAAATTGACAAATGGACACCTGCAAAGTTTTCATTTTGGGTTCAGATTTTCTACAATTGGCAGATAAGCAAGGATAACAAGGAAAATTATAATATGACCAGTCATCTTCCATTTGTATAGAAATATGAATAGCCAAGTCCCAAGTTACTAGCTACTAATATTCTGCAGAGTCTCTTGGTTTTGGTAGACTTGACTGCTCCTCAGGGAAAGAGCAACTTTTAACCTCAAGCATAGTCATGCTGTCTTCAAAGATGAAAACTTCTCTGGTATAAAGAGCTGCAGAATTTTTTCTATACATATCTCATTTGTACTTTAAGATACACTGTAGATTAGAAAACAAAAGCTTAATTATTTCTACTTTAAAATTATGGAAACCAGGTTTCAACAGATTAGGTATGAAGTCTCAAACCCCTCAACAGTCAAAGAATGAATTTATAATACAAGTCCAGGCCTTCTGAGTACATTCTAAGTTTATTTCTCTCTGCAACTGGGCCTTCATTAGAAATACTAGACAAGTTCCTGATGTGATGTCACAGTGCATGTCACAAATTTCCTAATGCTATATCTAGTCTCCATTTTATTTGCACTTGTTTCTTTGTCATCAACCTTATTTATAAGACTATCACAGACAAGAAGATTTATAATGAGAGCATCTCGAAATGCAAATAAACTGTTAATAAAAATACTCCAGAACCTGAATGGGACAGAGATATCTGGTCTAGTCTTTTCTCTTTAAAGTTATAATAGATGACATGCTTCTTTGTTGGCCTGTGATTGGGAAAACATATATAATGCCAACAAACGCTGCTGTTGTTTGCCTTGCAAATTAACTTCTGAATATTTTCTTTGCTTATTTTCAGTTACTGCTGTTAATAACCTATTTAGCATTTTGATGCTGTAGACTAGTCGCAACTTTCATCTTATTTTTTTCTCTGATGAATCAGAGTTATGTACTATCAGAGGTTTCTTCTCCTGAACAAATCATAACTGGATCTGAGAAATGCAGAAAAATATAAATGCTACCAGAGTAACTCCTATATATTCCCTACATTTTCTTGTTGAGGCTCCTAAGACTAAAAACAAAGAGAAAAAGAATTTGAAGATCCTTTTGTATCTTGTTTCCTGAGCCTTGAACAAGTTTTACAGTCCCTAAACTTCTCCCTAGACCATTAACTTAATGAAGAACAGCCATGATCTCCAGGTGTATGTAATCTTTAACCAGGAAAGCTACACCCATGCAGGTTGGCACATGTGACCGAAAGGTCAGCTCCGTCTGACAAGTCCATAGCACCGCAAAGACACTTCTCCTAAATAACAAAAACAAATTCTCCAGTCTTATATTCAATTAATTCTTTCCCTATCTAAGGACTTTTCCTACTATGTTATGTTCAATTCTGTGGAAAGAAAGGGAAAAAGTAGAAGCCCCACAAATACAAATATATAATTCATTTTATCACTACTTCTAAAAGGAATATTATTTTAACTATTTTCAGTCTTCCTATTTTTATATTGGTTCTCCTCTTTTCAGTTTTAATAGTCCCATTTTTGTATTCATATGCGTGCCTTCTTCTATTATGCTTTATAAATACTTTTAAATCTACCATTAAGATGTAAAATCCACAATGGCATTTACTTTATCCAGAAAAATATAAAAAATACTCTTTACCTAAGCATGGAGCCTATTGTTAATTAATGAAATTTTTTCTTGGCCTTTATGGAAGCATGATAATGAGTACAAGAATTAGTTTAATAGCAGGAACCATCTATCTGACACTTTGCCAAGTTCTATTGTAAGTGATATACAAATATTGACTCATTTAATCCTTATGACATCCCTGAACGGAAGATAAAATTATTATTACCATTGGGCATATGGGAAATTAAGGTACAGAGAGTTTGTATAATTTGCTTAAAATTATAAATATAATATGTAGTAAAATGATCTGAAACTCAGGTAAACTTGCTTAGAGGCCATCCTCTGAAGTACGATACTGCATTTTGAATGGCAAATGTGTCTATTTAAAATGTAGCAACCTCCAGTCTGGAGAATTTTCTAAAGATCTGAAGACATGCTTCATAATGGGATCTAGTACTGTCTTTTGGGTTTGATGTTGAAAAATCTGTGAATCTGTAGGGAAAAATTAACTGTTCCCTTACCTCACATGATAACCAAAATAAAGTTGAAATTGACCACAAACCTAAATGAAAATCTAAACCTATAAAACATCCTGATGAAAACATAGGGATAGGCAAAAATTTTTTGACCAGAACACAAAAAGCATTAAATTCAAAGAAGAAAACTGTTTTATTGGAATTCATTCCAAAATTTAAATCTTCTACTCTTTATGTGTATATATATTTATGACAAAAGATGTGCATCCAACATATATAAAGAACTCTTACAAATCAATAATGAGTAGACAAACAACAGCATAATAATAAGCAAAAGATCTGTATAACCACTTTATAAGAGGAAGTATAAAAATAGCCATAAACACCTGAAGATATTCAATATTATTATTCATCAAGACAGCGCAAATTTAAACCACTATATCCTTTCTAGAATAGCTAAAATTAAACATAATGATAGCATCCACATTGGAAATGATGTATACCAACAGAAATTCTCAAGCATTGCTGATGGGAAAGTAAAATGATATAATCACTTTGGAAAATAGTTTGGCAAATTTTTGTTATTTAAAAATATGCATACTAGATGTCTCTGTCAGTAAACTCCTAGTTATTTACCCTAGGAAGGTTAAAACATGTCTACACAAAGACTTTTACATGGATGATTCTAGTAACTTTCTCAGTAGTTCTAAACAAGAAACAGTCCAAAGGTCCATCAACAGATGACTAGATAACTTGTGGAATAACCAAAGAATGGGAGACTGCTCAGCACCATTAAAGAAACAAATACTGAAAAATGTAACAACATGATTAGATCACAAAACCATTATACAGAGTCAAGAAGCTGTATTCAGTAGATCAAAAGTGTACATCAAATTATAAGACATGCTAAACTATTCTGTAGTGACAGAAAGCAAATCAATTGATGATTACCAGGAGCCAGAGTCACTGAAATTTCATGATGAAAGACAGGGGAAATTTATGCGGTGATATAAATGTTCTAAATCTTAGTTACATGGGTGATTGCAATAATCAAAACCCATTGGACTATATACTAAATATGGGTTTAGTTATGGCATGTAAATCATATCTTGATAAAGTTCAGTTTTAAAAATGTACAAAAAGAACTGTGTAAACAGGGACTGGAACAAAATAAAGGAGTGTAAAGTAGGATGATATCAATATAAATTAGATAGGTACTATAACCTGACTTTAAACATAACTCTTTTATTTCAGTGTGTATAATTAAATAGAGATTCGCACAGTTCCTATAAAGTTGTCACCTGTATAGTATAGCACGAATGGGAAAGTAGTAACAGTGCAGTTATAATATGTTATGCTTTATGTAATTTCACAATTTCATTTCAAGTTAATTTCCAAAAAGCAATTGAGAGAAGCAAACATGAAAACACATAGATACAAACACACACACACAAAACTTATCTCCAGATGTTCAGCAAATTGATGTATTAAAGGAAAGAGAGAAAATAGAGAATAGAAGCAACTCAGCAATGTCTGGAAATTCTTCCAACATTAAATATCTATTATCTCACAGAACAAGAAGCAAATGCCACAAGTTTTGTGGACTTATTGCCTACATTTTTTCAACTGTCCATACTTTTTGTACATTTAGTTACATCTTCCAAGCTGTGTTAATAATTTAACCAGGGTAAGCCAATTTCAGTCAAATTATTTCTCCAAAGCAGAGGCTGACAAGTTACTGCTGCTCTCCCTTAGAAAATTGAAGAGACATAGAGTCTCAGAAAGAGTAAATAGAGAGATCTAAAATTTATTCAGTTCAACATGCTCACTTTGTAAGAATGAAAGCCAGTGCTCAGAAGAGGAGAATGAAATCAAGGCCAGTATGTTTGCTAGAGGTGAGGTAATTTCCCTAATGACATTTATTAAGTTATTAACAGAGCTTTTGTCAGAATCCATATCTTCTGATTCACTATCCAGTATTCTTTTTACCATACTGTGAGACACAGGTCACTAGGAAAATAGTTGAAGATCATTTAGAATACTCAACACTTCAAATGTATTATTGTATTTCCCACAACATTAACACCAGTATCTTAATTATAAACTTCTTTGTACATATTTCCTCCACATCATTAATTCACTGAATATTCCCTTTCACATGTTATTCCAGTATATGAAATCTGCTAGACACTGGACCTACTTAGTGTTGTTGGCAAATTAGGTCTTTGAGAATCTCAGCAGGAATAAATATTGTCCTAGGAGGAACTATGCATCTGTGAAGATTGCAATTCCAAAGTTATTTGCTGAGATTCTGGGGAATATTGTTGAATGTATTAAAAGTATAAATTTCTACAGTTACCTACAAAAAATAAAGAGGAGCATTGGTACCTCCCCAGGTCATACATTGTAACATTTTATTTTCATAATCACACTCATTGTAGAAATGAGGAAAGTAAGGTCCTAAACCTAAAAAGTCTTTCTCAATACTACTTAGAGACCAATCTATGTATTCTAGTTCAGAGGTCATATTGCCTACACCAAAAACCTTTCCCTTTACATAAGTTGCTGTTAAATCTCTTACATAATATCTTACATAAATGTGAATAAAAAGCTCTATGCCTTCTATTTGCCATTATTATTTTTCACTCATTCTTGAAGGAATGGGAATATATCATTAGTGAATTGAAAAGGAAACATCATTCACTAGTGAATGAAGATTAGGAAGCTTCCCATTTACTTAGCACAAAAAAAATACTCTTTTCTACTCTCTATTATTGCATATATAATTTATGCTTGAGGGATTTTTGAATTAATGATAAGAAAATTTGTAAGAAAAGTTTCTATGACATTTGTAATAGGCTGTGCTTTACCAACTGCAGTATCTGTTTCATGTCAGTGACAAGCTAAGAAATGGAAGATTTCCCTTAGCTTTTTTCTTTATCTAAGCATTTCATTTCAAAAGATAACAGGAGCTTCTATATTTCATCAAGGGCGGGACTGAAGATTTTTTAAGGCTACACACCAGGAAAAATTCAACCAATTCCTTTTAAATTGCTAACACTAATGACTTGTTTATAACCAATTTTATAATATTGTTTTGTAATAATGTATTTAAGTTTGCATAGTATATATATTTAGCTTCTTGAGAATAAAAATGGTCATTGCATATCCAGTTGTCTGTACATATGAAATAGTCTTATTAATACACTTTTTTGTGGTAAATCAGGTGAATACAGGTGGGTATTTGCAAAAACAAAACTCTTTGATATATTCAGTCACATCCCTGGTGATTTGAAGTGTACACATTAAAATTTAGGGTTGTGAAATGGTAACTATTTTAGACAGTTTTGTATTTCTTATCAGAAAACATATTTTTCATATTTTTATTTATGTATTGACTTGTTTACTATCTATGGTATATTGTTGCAGCAATGATGCTCCCATTTTTTTTTCACACATCCTTGTACCACTGTCCTTGGGCAGTCCTTTACACACTGATTCTTAAACAATAAAAATGTGGATCTCCTTAGCCAATGAGAGAGTTGCAGACATGAGACAAACAGAGACTTGGAAGGTGGTTTCACACTGCTATTTTCTCAGTTGCTGCTCTTGGAACTTTGCCACCATGTGGAGATTCACAGTCTAGCCTGCTGGAGGGTAAGAGACCAGGGAAGAGACCCTTATTTGTCTCAGACCACCCAGGCAAGGCCATATAAATCAATAGCCCCAGCCAAGTCACCAGCTCACCATAAGTATGTGATCAATCCCATCTGAAATCAACTGAGGCAGGCTCGGATCAAAAGAACCAATGACCTGGCCCAGTCCAAATCGTTTCCTGCAGAGATGCACAGTAAATAAATAGTTGATTTAATTCACTAAGTTTTGGAATTGTTTATTATACAACAAATGCTGCCTGAGACTTATCTGTCTTTCCCAATTGAACCCAGACACCATTAGACAGAAATTTTGTCAGTCTTGTTCTTTTCAAATCTCCAGCACCTGGAACAGTGATTGATATATATGTATTTTTAAAATATATTGGGTGAATGGATGGTGAATAAAGGAATACATGAATATTATTTTAGCATCTGAAAATTCTCATCTGTCACAGTGGGGCAAATACTCAGGTGCTTAATATGTCTTATTGCCCTTAAATTCTTTGTTATTTATTATATTCAGAAATGTTCTCAGAGGAAATGATATGCCTTTTCCCAGGTAACATAGCCTCTCTGTTTTCAGCTTTCTCAGGGTCCTACCTGTTACCATGATAGGATGGGAATTGTATGCGCTAAAGCTAGAAGCTGCTTTCTTCTGTTGCATGGAAATAAGAGTATTTTCTAACAAGAAGTACCTTAAGGATTACACGGGATAATGTATTGGTGACTGAATAGTATATTTATAGTATATTTGACATATGATCAAATATATGGGAAATCACTACACAAATATAAAATATTTTATTGATATTATCTGAGAAAGAGAGTAGGAATGTTCTTGCATGTACAAAAATATATAGTGTCTAAATTAGCCTCTGATGGGATTTTTTATTTTCAGTTGAGTTTAGTTTCACATGTTATAAACTCTGGATAGTAGCCATAGACTACCTGGAGAACTGGTAAAGGTAGACCAGAAAGATTTTATCTGTCACTTATGCCTTCGGTTATCCCTACATCCTTTCATTGATCTTTGACAACACAATTATTCCTGGTGAGAACATGATTTTGCATGTGCTAGCTGCTCTAATGTCTGGGTTTGGTTCGTTTTCTATTTTATTTTAAATTTGTATATATGAGGTTAGCTTTGTGATAACTTGTGTGCTATTTTAACTTTTTTTCCTAAGCCTAGGCTATATTTGCTGAAAAACCCAACATCTTCTCAGGAAGAGAAACAACTAAGAATTGCTGTGGTGAGATTGAGCAAAATAGGGATGACACCAGTTTAGCCACCACATAAGTTAGAAAAAAATACAATATTACTTGTTCCTGCTGAAGCCTTTCTCAAGCTCCCTCCCAGATACTGCCTTCTACAATGGCACCAAAGACATGTACAAGAATGTCTACAACATTATTATTAATATTCAGATATATTGAAAGAATGCAAATGTTGTTCAGCACTAGAATAGATGACTAGTTGTATAATCATTGAATAAAATATTATATGGCAAAAAATATATATAAACTACAGCTACTTTTAAAAATGTGGATGAATCTCAAACTTTTCCTGAGTTAAAAAGTCAGCAATGGTAAAATATCTACCGCATGGTTTTATAAATTAAACACAAAAGGCAAAATAAATCTTTGATATTAAATATCAGGAAATATATTGCCTTTGGGGAGGATACAAGTGGGAGCAACTGGAAGAGGAAACAATCAGAGTATTCAGAAAGGCTGGCAATTTTCCAATTCTCATTGCAATTTTTTCCCAATTAATTGTGATCTTTTTACTTATTTATTGATTTATTTTAAACAATTCTATTTTATTGATACATATTAATAAAGCATACAATTCATCCAAAGTGTACAATGGTATTTGGTATAATCACATAGTTGTGCATTCATTACTTCAATCATTATAAGCATTGTTATTTCAATAATAATAATAATAAACAAAAAAACAGACAAACTGTGTTTATTGATTTGAGAAATATTTATCCATCTAATGTATTTTATTGTCATATACTTTTCCAGATACTGAAACTAAAGCTTTAATTAAAACAGACAAAAACCATAGCTCTTATAGTACTCACACACTAGTCAGAAAATAAAACCATAATCAAAATAACAACATATAGATTATGGTGATGAGCAAAATGGAGGAAAATCTTTGAAAGGAGGGAGGAAGACAATTGGTGTGTGCCAAGGGGAGAGTGTTATAGTGTTGTCATTTTAAATAGGCCAATCCTAGAAAGCCTAACTGAGAAGTTACTAGGCAAAGACATGAAGAAAGCAAGCGAGTGAGCTCAAATTATTCATGGTCAAAGACAGTCCGGCACATGGAACTTCAAGTGCAAAGCTCTGGAGTGAGACTGTGCTTGGAGTGTGAGTATTTGAAGAAAAGCAAGGAGGCCTTTATGACTGAAACAGAGTGAGCAAGGGGCAAGTAATAGAAGATGCAATCAGAGTTGTAATGGGTAGCCAGTGCATGCAGACTATGTAAAACTTTGGATTTTACTTTAGTTGACTAAAAATACATTTGAGGGCTTTAAGCAAAGGCTGACATGATCTGTTTTTCATTTTAAAAGATCACGCTGGCTGCTCCACTGATAATTGATTCAAGTTTGGCAATGACAAGGACAGAAATTTGACAAACATTACAAAGTAATTGCAATAGTCCAGAAGAAAGGTGATATTGGCTTAGCCAGGGACCTAGATAGCAGTTCAGAAGGTGAAAATAAATCAAATTCTGGTATATTTTAAAGGTGAAACTGACAATATTTGCTGACAAATTAGATTTGACATCTCCAAAACAAAAGAGGAGTCAGGAATGAATCCAGAATTAGTAACTGATCAATTGCATATGCTGTAATTGATGGAAATCAGAATTACATCAAGAAGAGCAAGTTGGGAAGAAAAAGAAGGAGCTTGGATTCAGACATTAGAGATTTAACTCAAATAAAAGGAAGCAAAGATGAGACAGAGCCAACATATATGACTAAGGTATATAATCAGTGAGCTTAGGGGAAGTTAGGCAAAGAAGGTGCTTTAAGAAGGGATGATTATATATAGATGAGTGAGTGGCAAGATGGCTGCAAAGTAGGGAACTCCAAGAGTCAATTCATGCTACAGTGTAGTTAGTAATCAGTCAGAGCTATCTCAATCACCTGTTTTGGGGGTCTTGGAGACCAGAAAAGCATCCTGCATCATCCTTGGAAGAACAGGAGAAGGAGACTGTCCATCTGCAGCAGAGATTTGTGAGTAGAGTACTCCATGTCACACAGAATAAAAAAGATCTTAAGAGGATACTATGAACAACTGCCTGCCAACAAACTAGACAGTGTAGATGAAATGGACAAATTCCTAGGAACATGTGAACAACCTAAAATGACCCTGGAAGAAGTAGAAGATCTCAATAAACCAACCACAAGTAGAGAGATTGAAATTGTCATTAAAAACCTCCTCAAATGAAAGGTCCTGAAAGAGATCGTTTTACAAGTGAAGTATATCAAGTATTAAAAGAATATTTAAAACCAACCTTGTTCAAACTCTTCCAAAAAGTTGAACAGGAAGAAATACTATCAAACTCATTCTATGAAGCCAACATCATCTTAATACCAAAGCCAAATAAAGATATTATGAAAAACGAAAATTCAGACCTGTTTCCCTAATGAATATAGATACAAAAATCCTCAGCATAATACTCACTAATCAAATATAACAACACATTAATATAATTATTCATCATGATCAAGTAGGTTTTATCCCAGCCTGCAAGGATCTTTCAACACAAGAAAATCAATCAGTGTAATACATCACATTAGTAAACTGAAAAAGGAAAATCACATGATCATCTCGATTGATGCAGAAAATTTATTTAACAAAATACAACATCCTTTCTTGATAAAAACACTTAAAAGATAGGAATAGAAGGAAAATTTCTCAACATGATAAAGTTCATATGTGAAAAATCCACATATAACATTATCCTCAAAGCCAAAGACTTCAAACATTCCTACTGAGATAAGGAACAAAACAAAGATGCCCACTGTCACCACTGTTATACAATATTGTGCTAGACATTCTAGCTAGAGCAATTAGGTAAGAAAAAGAAATAAAAGGCACCCAAGTAGTATAGGAATAAATAAAACTTTCACTATTCACATGATCCTATACTTAGAAAACCTCAAAAAATATAAAACAATTTTACTAGAGCTAATAAACGAGATCAGGATACAGGATCAATATGCAGAGGACAGAAGTGTTTCTATTCACTACTAATGACCTATGTGAGGAGGAAGTAAGGGGAAAAATTCCAGTTAAAATAATGAATAAATCAATCAAATGCTTAGGAATAAACTTAGCCAAGGACATAGAGGACCTGTGTTCAGAAAACTAAAAAACATTGTTAAAAGAAGCCAAAGAAGACCTAAATAAATGCAAAGAAATTCTGTGTTCATAGATTGGAAGATGAAATATTGTTAAGATGTCAATTCTACGCAAATTGATTTAAAGATTCAACACATTCCCAATAAATATTCCAATATCTTATTTTGCAGAAATTTAAAAGCCAATTATCAAATTTATTTTGAAAGATAAAGGGCCCTGAATATCCAAAAAATATCTTTAAAAAGAAGAACAAAGTTGGAGGACTCTCACTTCCTGACTTTATAGCATATTAATTACAGTGGTAAAAACAACATGGTACTGGCATAAAGATAGACCTATTGACCAATGGAATTGAATTGAGAGGTATAGCAGTTTGGCAGTTTGATATAGTTATGAATTCCAAAAATAGATTTTGGATTATGCTTGTAAATTTTGGATTATGCTTGTAAACTGGTCTGTTCATCTGGGCATGATTAAGTTATCATTAGAGTGTTGACTGGGCCACACGTCAGTAGGGCATTGAGCCCCATGCCTTGGTGGGTGAGGTCTCAAGGATAAAAAGACATGGCAAAGGACAGAGTTGGAGTTTTTTGAGTTGGAGTTCTGAAGCTGAGTTTGAATGCTGGAGCCCAGGGAAGCAAGCACACAGAGGAGCTTGGTGATGATGAAGGAGAGAAGGCCCGGGGAAGACACGAGCAGTTCACCTGATAGTCTACAGTTGACCTTGTGGAGGAAACAGAGGAGCTGAGCCTGGAGAGAAACGCAGCCCCAGAAAGAGAGGAACCCAAGAGGCCTGAACCCTGGCAAATGTTGGCAGCTGTCTTGCTCCAACACGTGGCAACAGACTTTGGTGAAGGAAGAAACTTATGCCTTATGGTCTGGTAACTGTAAGCTTCGACCCCAAATAAATACCCTTTATAAAGACCAACAGATTTCTGGTATTTTTCATCAGCACCCCTTTGGCTGACTAATACAAGAGGTCAGAAATAATTCCTAACTTCTATAGTCAAATGGTATTTGGCAAGCCTGTCAAACCCACCAGACAGTCTCTTTGACAAATGGTTCTGGGAGAACTTGAATCCATAGCCTAAAGAAACAAAGTGGACTCCTATCTCATACCTTATATAAAAATTCACTCAAAATGGATCTAAGACTTAAATACAAAAGCTAGAACTATAAAACTCCTAGCAAACTTAAAAACTTTTGTTCTTCAAAAGGACTTTGTCAAGAAGGTGAAAATGCAGCTTATGCATAGGATAAAATATTTGGAGACCACATATCTGATAAGGATTTGATTTTCATGCTATATATTACTATTTCCATTCTACAGATGAGAATAGCCTCCATAACTGACATCAGCTCGTAAGCAAATCCAGGACTTAAAATCAAGTCTTTTGTATACAACTTCAGTGCTCTTCACAAGAGATAGAAGTACCTGCAAAAGTGCATTAGAACCCTTCTGACAGAAAGAACTTTTTGAGAAATAATGGAAAGTGGGAGAGACACAAATATAATAGAATCAGTCAGTGTACTGATGTTCAAATACAATAAATAGGCAGACAATGAAAACTAAAGAACTAGTACTAGTAAGTTTGATTGCAAATCTCAGATTCAAAATGAAAACTGGTAAACCCTTGTTTTGAGGGCATTCAGAATAGAACATTTGGGCAACATTAACAATTAAATATATAAATGCATATAATATTAATATTACTCTTTATTATTGTCATATGTGTATAGAATTGTACTTGGTAAGGGAGTCACAGATATAATGGATTTGAAAAAGGCATTTGAGTATTTCATTCAATATATTTTTCTGGATAACATTATGCTGGTTAAACAACTACACCTTGTGAATATTGAGCAAGGACAATCTGCAGGAAGCTCCTCACGAATATACCTCCATCCTGGTATATCCCCTGCAAGTATGAAATGCATCAGAGGGAGAATATAGCCCAATGTTCAACTAAAAGATCTGGTGCACCACCTCCTTAATCAAATCCCAGCACTTCTTTCTTGAAGAGCTGAAAGAGCTCTTTTCATGTGAGTGTCATAGCATTGAATGATCTCTTGCAGTCAGCAGCATTTCAGCAAGCTCAAGTGACTGAGATAATCGCCTAAATGATACCAAGATCAAGTTGGGCATAGCTGCCTTTCCAGGCACACTATTAATCTTCTCCCTGTAGTATAATAATATAATTAAAATGATCCCCATTTCTTTCAAAATGAACAACAAATGTAAGGGGAGAGAAAAGGGAAACAACAAAAAATCAACCTTCTGTTTTTTAGCATGGCACATTCTTGATATAGGCACAGCTGCTGCTGCAGGCAAAGCCTATTACAAATGCAACTAGACTCATTTTTCCCCACAAATTATATTTTCATTAATTTTACAGTTTTTCTAGGAACAAATCACATTGCATTAGAACCTTAGGAGCTTCAAAGAAACAAAACTGGCCTTCTTAAACATTGAGCTAGACTACTGGCTACAACAAAGGTTTTTGAGCATTAATCTGTATTCTACTACGAATTATGTTTTTTCCTCTGATTTCTTTATAGAAAAGATGTTTTTATGTTTGTCGTAATCATCTATAGTTCTTATAAAATTACTTATATCACAGTTTTGGTGAGATGAAGAAAATTGGAGGATGCAGCAAAATTGACCTTCTTGAATAAAATCAAAGTCACTATATCTACTCATTTAATCTCTAAGGAATATAGAATATTTTAGAAGGAAATAAATGGACTTTGAAGGCAGAGAGGTCAGGTTCAAAATCCTGCTCAGTCATTATTTGTTTGACTTTTGATAAGTTAGATAATCTCTTTCAGTGACCTACGTTGCAAAAGATGGGAGGAAAAAAGAAAAAAATAGTTACAGTAATTGACAGATTTGTGGTTTGGGTCATGGACATTGAAGTGGTTCCCATCTATTGAGTTCCTTTTTTCTGTGAAGCAAAATCATTTTTTTAAAAATGAAATGTTGAGAAGAAGACTTCTTGAAAATTTGATTATAGTTGAAGAAAGGAAGGAATAGGTGTAACACTGGGCGTTTTGGAGATATTGGAATTGTTCTGAATATCATTGCATTGTCAGATTCAGGTTATTACACTGAAGTCTACTTTAGTCCATAGCTGCATTCTACCCTTATGTTTGCTCATTCCTCAAACTTGAGAATTTTAGGATGGTGATGCCCACTCTGTTTCTGATTGCCCACCTCCACTTTTTAGATGAGGAAATCGAGGGTAAGAGAAAATATGGAATTTTAAGTCTAGAAAGTGACACAGTTAGATATCAAAATTAGGTCTTTCAGACGCCAAAGCCTACACTCTAAACACCATACTAACCTACACCCTATCCGCCGCCTAATCATTTGAAGTTTATATTATAATCATGTATTTTAAAAGTTATGTTCTTGCTAAAGTTGACTCACGTTTGAAAATTAATGTGAGTTGTCATCAATTGCTACCTAAGTCTCATGACCCTGTTTCCCTTAAGGCAACAGCTGGTTTCTTTGGGTCTTTAATATTCTTTCTATTTCTAGGCAGTTTTTTCGTGACTGAATCCACCAAGCCCATTTTTCCTCAGTCAGAACAAAATGTCTTCTCTTTTCATATGCTTTCATATAGATTAACGCTGTCTTGTGTATTTTTCCCTCCTCTGAAACAATCGTTCTTTTCCTTTCTTTCTTCTAAAACTCTCGCCTGCCAAGTAATCAATGAAATATCTTTTATTTCAACACTTTGCCTAATTGTTCCCTTTGTCATTTTGGCTTTATCTGAAACCTGATGCTACTTCTATCACATCTCCCTCAAGGTGAAGATGTAAATTTTCTCACACTTATAATATCTAGATGTGTATGAAATCTTCTTTACGAATATATGCTTCATTCATACCATTGCCATTTTAGTCTCTTTAACATACCTACTTCCTGGTGAATCCTGCAATCTGCCTATGCCACCCTCACTTTCATCTCATCCATAGAACTCCTTGGCACCTTCTTTTTTCTTTAAGATATTTGGTATATTGTTCACAATCTTTTTTCCATGGAACCTCTGACCATCATCTTAAGTGACTAGATATTCTATGTTGATATCTCATAAAAATCCCGGCCTCTTGGTTTCCGGAATATCTTATATGCTCTGACTTTTCACTGTACTTCCACAAGACAAGTCATGGTCACATACTGAATCGACCTTATCGTTATACTGTTCCACTTGAAAAAATAATCATGAATTCAAACTTTTTTTGTTATTTTTTTACCAATTTCTGGCTTAATGTGTGCCCACTACATCAGTTCTTCAAATTCATGTGACTCACTAGTTCATCAACGTCTTCTGTGTTCAGTTCTTCTGATACATTCATCATCATGTGGCTCAATATCTTGTGAGAATTCTAAATCCACTTGTCTTTTGTCCTTTCACTATATCACATAATAAAACCCCAACCCTGTATAAACCCAAACATCCACATTTTCTTGCTCACACTTGGGGTGCAGAACATTTATGAAAGAAAAAAATCGACAGAAATTATGCAACTATAATTTTTCCACAGTCTCACCTGAGCCTTCAATCTTGCTATGCAATTCTATTTCTCTGGGCATTCATTTTCTACTTCCACAAGTATTTCAATTCCTTCAACTATAATCAATTACTGTTCTGAATATCATTGCATTGTCAGATTCAGGTTATTACACATTTTGTCAAAACCTATAAAAATGTGCAGTGCAAAATGTAAACTATAATGTAAACTATTGACCTTGGTTATTAGTAATGCTTCAATTTGTGTTCAGCAATTTTAACAAATGTACCACACTAATGAAAGATGTTAATGGGGGAAAGTTTGGGAGGGGGAGGGGTAGTTTATATAGGAATCCCCATATTTTTTTTGATGTATCATTTGTGTAATCTAAAGCGTCTTTAAAAATAAAATTATGGAAAAAAATTTAAAGTGGAAAAAAAAGTAGAGGTGGATGTTGACAGAGCTTAATTTATTTTCCCTAAGTCACATAGATAGTTTTTAGGTAAAGACTCTGAACCTAGATCTTCTAAATCCAAATCCATTGCTTTTTCCATGACATCAGCTGTGACTGACTGAACATCCAGAAAAAGTGATAAAGAATTCACAATTCATGAACTGGGTTTGGGAAATTCAAACAAGATTTCTGTTAGCACTTATTTCCACCAGCTGTCTTTAACTCAAAGGGCTAAGCACGGGCAACAGTTTGCTAGGATTTTTCCCTTCGGTTGCTTAAAACATATTGCAAGAAGTTTCTGCAACTCAGTTTATAGTACAATTTAGAGAATAACGGCAGAAACTAACTGTTCTCTATAAAGAATCCAAACTCATACTAAGCATTTCTTCAGTTTTCAATCAACTGTGTTACATGTTTAAAACATAGTTATATCAATAGAAAAACTAGAAAGATGACAAAATGCAAATTAAGAGATAGGCAGAGCCACTTTGCCACCACAAAAAGAAGCAGATGGAGAAACATAACTAGGAAAAATCAGAGCCAGCAAGAGAAGATGGCAGAGCCAGCAAGTTGAGAGCAGTGCCTAGTGAAGAACACAGGCAGATTGCTGAAGTTCACTAGTGCTGGAGCAAGATACTAGAAATTCTTCCTGGGGGAAGAATTACTGCCTGGGATTTTTAAACATCATAAACAGAGAAAGACCAAGAATATACTAATGGAGAAGACACTGCAAAACATTAATTCTACATCTTCTGAACTGAAGTTCTTCCCTTCCTGGTGCCCAATGAATGATACTTAAATGCCTCAATCCATCTTTTTATTAAATAGCTAAAATAAATCTATGTCAATAAATCTACATTATCTTGATGATTTGTATCCTCCCTATTGTGTTAGTCAGCCAAGTGGGTGCTGATACAGAATACCAGAAATCTGTTGGATTTCATAAAAGGTATTTACTTATGGTAAAAACTTACAGCCACCAGGCCATAAGGCATCAGTTACTTCCCTCATCCAAGTCTGTTGCCATGTGTTGGAGCAAGATGGCTGCCGATGGCTACAAGTGTTCAGGCTTGCTCTTCCTCTTAAGGATCCATGGTCCCAGCTTCTTCCAAGATCAACTGTAGGCTGGGATAAATCTCATCTCTGTCCTGGGGCTCATTTCTTTCTGGGCTCAGCTGTTGTGCTCTTTCCACAAGGCCAGCTGTAGACTGTCAGGCAAATGGCTCTTCTCTCTCCCCGGGGCCTCTGCCTTGTCTAATGGAGCCTTCCATTTTCCTCACTTATCTGCTTCTCTGTGTGTTTACTTCCTGGGGCTCCAATATCAAAACCCCAAACTCTGTCCTCTGCTACGTCTTTTTTCTCATTGACTCCCTGTCCACCGAGGGGGTGGGGACGCAACATCCTACTGATGTGGCCCAATCAAAGCCTTAATCATTATTTAATCAAGTAAAAGTGAAACCTTTGAATCCAATAAAATCTAATATGCCCAGAAGAACAGACCAGTTTACAAACATAATCCAATATTTATTTTTGGAATTCATAAATAATACCAAACTGCTATATCTACTTATACCTGATTCCCTATATACATTTTCTGAATATTTAAGGTAATTTTTTCACTATACTTTGAGCATAACTTACATAAACTTGGTATTAAAATTCTGCTCATAGTTCAGGGACATAAATAAATAAATAAATAAATAAATAAATAAATAAATATTTGTTGGTGGATTAATCTAATTACCATGAATATAATATAGACTTTGAATCCCCAGTTTTGCCAATTGGTTACATATCCAAGAAACCTAAAGTAACCAAGTTCACAATGATGCAAAAGGTTAAAGATGACATCATCATCATCATCATCATCATGTAAAACAACTCTAAAACACAAATACATATTCTGTCTCATAACAGGTAGAATAAATCTCTTAATCAGTATTTCCTTTTCAAAAATACAGATTATAGGTCATTTTTCCTTTTGTACAAAATATGACAGAAAAACCCTTCTATTAATTTCACAATTAAGTTGGGTAGTCATTGGGGTGCTTTCTCCTCTGAATTAACTGATAACAGAATTAAACTTCCTACTTATCTACTGAACACAAAGAACCAGAACAAAGTATTCCCTGATGGCTTATTAAACTGTTCTATAGAGTATATTACACTATTGTGATATAAGTGTTAGTTTCAAGTAATATTCATTTTCTAGTCCTTTTGCTAATTACAGAGAGAGTTAGCTTCCACATACAACAAGTTTTCATTTGTCAACCGATAAGTAATCAAATTTGAACTTTATTCAGGACACTAGAGAAGAATGAAATATACTGAATTTATTTTGTCTCCCTCTAAACAATAGAGAATAAATACTTTCTTCTCTAAAACCCAAATGACTTTAGAACAGCATTTTATTTTTTCTTTAAATCTTTCATTGTGGGTTGTTTAAAAGAAAATCTTTTTTTCCTACTTTACAGAGAAATAATCATATTTTAAGTCCAAATATTCATTTCACTACCTACCCAAACATATGTACCCAAAACCATCTCTTTCTCCTTATATCTTTTCTCAAATGGAGGCTTTAACCCTCTATCATTTTAAGTCTAACATCATATTCCATATCTCGTTTAAGACTTTTCTCCATAATTTATCTTAACTCTTATGTGTCTCAAAATTTGTACTTTATTCTTACATATTTTCAGTTTTATAAATATAACCAATACATCTGCATC
Organism: Cabassous unicinctus; assembly: GCA_029593785.1. Classification (NCBI taxonomy): domain Eukaryota; kingdom Metazoa; phylum Chordata; class Mammalia; order Cingulata; family Chlamyphoridae; genus Cabassous; species Cabassous unicinctus. The sequence continues at coordinate 45,532 of JAQZBX010002647.1, forward strand.
TCAAATATTTCAACTTCAGATCTCACTTTGAAATATATTAAAATAAATCATTAATTCAGTTATGAACACACTGTTATACTAGAATAGTAATTGACTGCCAAGGAAAGATTCCTAGTGTAATTTATACACTTTATCTAAAATATAAAGAACCTTAAAAAATCATAGAATACAAAAGGACAATAAAAGTGACTATTTAGAAACCATACCTAGTTTAACTTGGTACCATTAAAAAATAAATATCAGAGTGATTGAAAAGTTATATAGATAGTGGAGAAATGTAGAGTGAATATGTTCAAATAATCTTAGTTTGGATGAAAATATTAAAAATAGTAATTCAAAGACAGAAACCCTTAAAAGTGGCATAGACTTAAAAACAAATTTTCTTGAATGAAAAACAACATACTGAAAGTTGAAGATAAAAAAGGAGAAAAGAACAACTGAAAAAGTTGTAGAGAGCTCCTCTTCCATGAATGTCTTATTTATCAACCAATAGAGTATGTGTGTATGTGTGTGTATGCTTACAAAGTGTGGTATTTTTAAATTAATGCTGAACATATGATAAACAAGTCTTTAAATGAATAGAAGCCCGTCATTGGGAGAATTTGCCTAACTTATTATTTGGTGGTTTGTCCCTATATAACATAGCTCACGAGTATACAATAAATGAAATGACTCAAGGAAAAAAAGAACACCTTGGGAAAACTCTATACCTAAGGTTGTTTATTATTCAATATATTGCCAGTATAGTATGATTAAAAAGTATTATTTTAACAGTGCATAGGGTGGATAATGAGGCTAAAGAGGAAACTGTTTTGTAGACTTTATCAATGGAACTATACACACCACTATTAGACTTATATGATATTTGATAAGCTAATGTTTTATAATAATTTGGAGTCATTATATAATTAAATTATATATTTCATGTTTTTATGTCAACATCTTCTAAATTTTAGTAGGAAACTGACAGACATATTTCCAGTTACAATATTTTATTTACTCAATGTAAGAACTGTATTTTTCTGAACTGTAGGAGAAGGGGTAGTATCTTTACCAGTATTAGTCTATTTTACACATCACAATAACAGCAAGCATAGACCTAGTATGTGATTTTATTGTCAGAAAACACTGGCCATCACATGTGTCCAATAATATTAATTCAAGCATGCTGTTTCATTAATAATATTCAATTCATAAGAATTGAATATAGATATAGGCCAAACACTTACCCAAGTTATTGGAAATAGAGCAGCCAAGAAAACTGACAAAAGCCCATATCTTTGTGACTTTTAAATTTTAGTGGAACAGAAGCAAGTGTTAAATAGATAAAATATACAGTACAGCAAGTAAGAGAAAGAAAGCTATAAGAAAAGCAAGTTGATGATGGGATAGGGAAAGAAGTTATTTTAAGTGGTCAAGAAAGACCTCATTCAAAATGGGGCATTTGTACAAAGATGTGAAGGCAATGAGAAGTCATTGTGAAAGAATGTTTCAACAGAGGAAAAACATTTGCAAAGGTGGTTAGAAAAAAATGTTCCTGCTGTGTTCAAATAACAGAAAGGAAGTAATTGTGCTGGAGTGGAAAAATAAAGGTGAGAGTGGTAGATGAGGTCAGAGTGATAATCAGGCTTGTAGGAGAGGAAGGTGGCTTGGTTGCAAAGATCATTGAGTGAGATGTGAAAGGACTAGAGAGTTGGAGCAGAGGCGTTACACAGTTGAGATTGGCTTTTAATAGTGTCACTCCATTCTGATGAGACTAAAGTGTAAGGATGGGTGCAAGGGTGTAGATTATTACAATAAAATGCATGAAAGGTAATGTGATGGTGACTTGGAGCAAGGTGGACCAGAACAGGTGATGAGAAATAGTCATCTTCTGAGTTTTTGAAAGCATGGTAACTGATTAGATATGGTCTGAGAGATTGTGCAGGAGTAAAGGAGAGCAGTAAGGGATTCGACCTGAGCAACTGAGGTAGTTTTATAAGTCGCCATTTAGATTTAGATTTTTAAAATAAAATACTAATATGGCCTTATAGTCTAAAATACATGAAAATATATACAAATTTTGAAACTTTTCATGGAATTACCGATTTATTTATATCTGCACATTACCTAATACAACCTGGCTATCAAATATACACTGGGAATTTACAGGAACAAAATATATTGTTTTCTTTCAGTTTCCAGAAACTATTAGGATGTAACAACTTACATTGTCTCCATACTTATATAAACACATGCATGTGACTCAAATTGCACAAGGAAAATCTATTTTTTAATTTTTATCTTTGTCTCAGGAAAATTTGGTAAATTTCTATGCACAGAAATACACTGCTAGGAGGTCCTGAAATATGTAGGTGGACAGAAATATATACAATTATTTTAGCTTTTGAATGACTCTTTGATAGAGAAAATAATTAGAGACAACAAGGACATGATGAAAGCAATGTTCACAAGATTGTAAAGGTTACGTGGATATATAAAAATAGTATTTTATGTCCTCACCACTCGTTACTTCTTGATCCTATTAGGATTTTTGCCCGGGTTTCTTTCAAATGTCACTAATATGAAAGAAAAAATTTCACGCCAAAAGTTGAATGAATAAACCCAATACAGCTGATAATTTGCAACTGTGCTATTAAAAATTGGCATAATCAACTCAAGTAAGTAGAAAAATAGAAATAATTTGTCATACCAATAATATTATTTTGGAATAAAAAATATAAAATTTTACTTAGAAATATTTTCAGAAACTATGATCTGGACTCATGCTGAATGGTTTTATGCATTGAACAAATTTCTTACAGCGATTATAAATCTTTGTTACCTGAATAAAGAGCAAATAGTCAAACATATATTATTTGAGGTACCCCCATCCTTTCCTTTACTAATCATAAGAGGGATGTACTACCTTTTCACTCACAATTTTGCTTGTTTTAAGATGTTTCATCCATAATTTACATTAGTTGATTGATTTGTTCCAGAGCTTTGTAAAGTTATTTTAAGGTATTAATTAAACTTTTCAAAATGAGAATTGTGACCATTCACAGTCTTTGAGAGATATTTTGATCATCTTTATAACAGAACATTTGGCATGGAAATTTCGAATAGTTTTAAACCTTCTGATAAGCAGTGAATGAATTTAAGGTGTCTTTAATTAACTCTCATAGAGGTGATATGAATTTATTTAATGATATTCTTATTTCTGATCAGTATTTAAAATTCATTATTTTCTTGAGTTTCTTTATTTCCTCTAAATCACTGACATCTTTAAATATGTTGTATTTATTATAATTATACATGAAATTATATATATGTTTTCTATTCTTGGTGCATTTGTTACAGTTGCCTAAATCATATCTATCAGATACTAAACTATTACATTACTGGTTATCACAACTGGCTTTACCATTTATATGACATGTCTTAGGAGTGATTATTTTAGAAAAGTTTCCTGGAAGCTTTAGTTAAATTCATTTTTGGAAACTACTTTTCTGGAAAATAGGGGGTGCAAGCATTTAACTTGAAACTATGAAGTCTGCTCATATGACAAAATGTCCAGAAGATATTTTTAAATTCCAGTTGTTATTTCCTTCTTTCTATGTTTCCAAGTAGGCTTTGTATTAGTAGTGTTTTGTGATAGGAATGAATGTATTACCAGTGTTTCTTATCCCCTTTTGTCCCTTACTTCTACAATAGCTGTTATGCCTGGAGGGAATGTGTGTTCATTCTTAGTTGACACATTTATTCCACCAATTCCTATGCCAGGCACTATTTTAGGTTCTGAAATAGCAATAAGCAAAACAGGAAAAGCCTTGATCTCATGGAGCTTGTGGTTTAGTGATGGACGATAGGAAAGAAACATTGAATATAAAAATTATACAATGTGTCAGACCATGATAAGGGCTATAAAGAAAGGTAGACTCATCTTCCAACACCCTTAATAATTGATAGAAAATGCTGTCCTTTAATGATAATAGAGCAGCTTATCAACACACATCAAAAGTGCTTCCTTCTCACACTATACTTTAGTATGTGGATGAAAACATTGGCAAGATTTTAAGGATTATAATTTGAGAAGAATTTCACAATTTATAGGTGAGTCAATTTTTTAATGTAATGTTAAGTTCAATTCTGGTTTTTTCTTGATTAATTTATCTGTATTCAATCTTGTTTCTTGATTTTCAGATATTTTTCAAGCATTTATGTTTCTCCCATCATGCTAGGTCACTGTCCTGTGCTTTGGACTAGGAAACATGATTAAAAGCAGAGGTTCCTTCCATCTACTGAGTTCCTGAGCATGCCTGAGGAGGAACCCTGGTTCTGTGGCTTACTAATTGTGTGAACGTTAAGCAAGTTGCTTAAGTTCTCTGTGCCTCAGTTTTCTGATCATAAAATACAGATACAATTAAGAACAAAATAATAGGAGTTTTGGAGATTTAAGTGACAAAAGACAGGTGATGCAATTATAATTGCCTGTCACATATTAAGTCTTCAATAAATATTAGCTGCTCTTGTTATTTGGAGACATAAAACTATAAACATGCTTTAAATAATTTTATAATCTAATCGAGAAAGCAATGCAAATATCATACAACAATCATCAAATGATAAGTTATTGCCAAAATAAATTAAGAGAAAAAATGATATGGTGAACTAGTACTGGCTATCAGATACTGTATGTGATCTCCACATTCTCGCTTAACTTGGGTACGGTTTAAGCAAATTACTCAAACTCGGGGGCTTCGATTTTCCCATATCTAAAATCCAGATTACCATACAAGCTGCAGGGTATTTTCAAGAATTAATAAAACGCATTTAATGGGTTTAAGAGGGTGACTATCACTTAGTGCTCAAGGAGTACTAGTGCTTTTACCGGTCAGTATTCCAAACGGAGCACATGGCACAATCGAGATTAATTTAAGGCTCTGTGTATTCACAAGGGGAAAATTTCAAATGTGTGAGCTGGGTATAAGGGGAATTACGAAGGAAACTGGGCCTAATAGCCAAAAAGCTGTTACCACCCCCAAACATTAAGGAATGAATAAAGAGCGATGTTAGTGAAACCTGGAGGCAGTCAATGTCTTGAAGAGGAGGATATCTTGAGTGGAAAAGTAACTTTTATTGTCAGAATATTGCCATTTCATTATTTCTCAGTAACAAAATGGTAAAATTAAAGTTTGACAATTTACTTTGTTGGTGAGGCTCTAGTAAAACAGGTATTCTAATAATTTCTTAGTGAAAATGTAAAATGACATAGCCTCTATAGAAGAAATCTGGTGATATCATCAAAATTACATATATATATTTATATTTTGAACCCATAAGATCAACATTATAACTATGCAGCTATAAAAGTGAAAGAGGAATATCTCCATCAATGTCAGTTCAGTGATCTCAAGAACATATTTTTCAATAAATAAAATCAATATTTTACATGTATATGCATATATTGTATATATAATTACATGTACACACATATATATAGTAAAATTATGAACTATAATTTTTTTAAAAAATATTTTTATGGGGCAACAAGGGCACAGGTTGTAAAGGACTGAGATAGAAGTTAAACTTCTTTAAATAAATTTTCTTTTGAAAATTTGACTTCGGAACTTCTAAATATTTTACATAATTAAAGTTTTTAAAGCAATCCTGAAAAATCAAAAGCAGAACGAAAGAAATGAATCTGGTTGTAAATGGGTTAGTGGCATAACCATAAAGAGAATATTTTACTGTTTATGTTAAAATAATTTAACTTGTAGAAGAATGGCATGAATAAGACAAAGAACTCCCATACACCTTTCTTCCAGATTTACCGATGGTTAGAATTTTGTAACATTTGCTCTATCACTCATCATCACCCTCTCTTTCTCTCTTCATATATAGATATAGATAGATTTAGGTATAAGTAGAGGTGTAGATATGCTATAAGCATTGGAATATAGATATAAATATAGATGTTGACATAGATACATTTAGATAAACATTGATATAACTTTGGATATTGATATAGGTAAAAAATCTACATTAATTTTTCTGAAACATTTGAAACTACATTTCAGATATCATGCTTCTTTATTCCTAAATATATAGGATATACTTCTTAAGAAAAAGGATATTATCTTACATAACTATATTACAAAGATCCACTTCAGGCAATTTAATATTGTTACACTACTATATTATTTAATACAGTGAATATATTTATATTTTGCTAATTGCCACAACAATGTGCTTTAAAACAGTTTTCCTTTGATTTAGATCCCAATCAAAATTTTGCTTTGCACTGAATATATGCTATCTCTTTAGTTTTCTTTAATTTGGAAATGAGTAGTTGTCTTGATTTTAGTTGTGTAGATGATTTTTTTTTCAATACACTATCCCTGCAATTTAGCCATTGGCAGTTTGTATCAAAGAGAAATCCTTCCCATTGTCACACACTTAGATGACAATCATCCTAGGTCTCCAGTGTTGATTCACCTATGTCGCTATAATTTATATAATTTATGCCTCTGTATTTATCAGTGAGAGTCTAAACTCATGTTCTAGGCACTATATTGCTGTTGTCAATGATTTAGGAAAAAAATGATATTACAGAATATTTATATGCATGCGAACTAAACATAACAAATCAGGTGTTTTGCCAAACCTGTTAGGAGAAGAAATGCTAATGAATTACAATGAATATTTGTTATGCAAGTTAAAAATCTGCATATTTTCTGTAAATGTGTTTTCACATCCAAACTTTTTAAGAATATGCTTTAGAATTTAGTATAATAACTTACTGTCTCAATTTATATAAGGATAATATTTTCCTTAATATAAATATGAATATTTGTTCTTGGCTTAATTTTAAAAAAAAACAGCTATTTTTTTTTTCACTCAAATATTGGATACAAGCTCTAAATTTTAGGCAGAATATTTAGTCACATTTGGAAACCTGAAAAAATTTTATTTAAAGTATGAATTTTATTACACTGGTATGGTTAATTTTAATAGAAAAGCAATAAAAACATAGTGTTACAGACTTAGATTTTATGATGCTCCTGTATAGATCTGCTACCCAGTTATTCACAAATACACACACACCTACACATTCATTTCAAAATAATTTAGAATTATGTTTGCCTCTGGTACATTAAGTTAGGAAATATTCTATGGTGCAGGCATTAATATTCCCTAGGAAATCAGTGAAAAACCTTTTAGAGTAAAATATAAGTGTATTATTCTAAAATCAAAACTCTATCAGATGAATCTTTTTTTTTTATTTTTAAAGCCCCCAGAAAGACATTTTTAAAAAGTGTACCTGATAATATTCTTTTGAAATATAACAATTGGGCTATCAGCTTTCAAAAATGAGCAAAAGTATTTACTTAGTACAAATATGTACACATATATTAATTAATCTATAGTTCATTTATAATTCTATTTAAGATATATTTAAAGAGTATTTATATTTAATCAAGATTTATTAAAAAATTCATATTTAATTTTTCTCATAATTCAACCAGAAGTAAAAGAGATAGGTGATAGAAATGTGATGTGAAAAAAGAGGGTAATGGCACAAAATTTAATATATTGTGAGAATTTAGTCAACTGGCTTACCTTCCTAAGTAAGACAAAGCATGTACTTCCATCTATATCATGTCAGTCTAAATCGTTTGTAGAAATAAGATATAAGCAGGTCCATTATATTCCTGAAGTTTAAAAGACCTCCACTGAACAATAGCTATTCATAAAAATCACCACTGTACCAAAAGAGAGGAAAATCTTCAGCCATAGTTGCAAAGAATATGTATCCTCTCAGACCAGAATGAAGAATTTAAGAGAGACTGTTGTCATCCAATAGAGCCTGTGATGGTTTGAAGCTATAAGGACCACAGAAAAAATATATTCTTAAATTCTAATATATCCCTGTGGGTATAAACCTTTTGTAAGCAGGGCCTTTTAAGTAGGTTACTTCCATTAAGCATGGCCCAGGGTGAGTCTTAATCCTTAATAAATTGGATGAATATGGAGAGAGAAAGCCATGGAAGCAAGTAGGTAAAGCAATGAAACTCAGAAGAGAAAGGAGGGTCCAGCAGATGCCACCATGTGCCTTGCCATGTGACAGAGGAGTCCAGGATTACCAGCAGCTGATCTTCAAGAAGGTTTTCTCTTGATTTGGACATTTTAATGGCCTCAAAACTGTAAGCTTGTAAGCAAATAAGTCACCATTATAAAAGCAACCCCATTTCTGGTATACTGCTTTTGATTACCAAGCTAACTAAAAGACAGTGATTACTTAGAGCTGAGATTAGGGTTAAGAAGGAAAGACAGAAGGGGGCGATTTCTAGTATCTCTATCTGCTAAGTCTACATATTCATTAGCTTTTTAAAAATAAAATGTGTATTTCTTGCTACAAATCCATGAAAACAAGTGACAGTATTTTTTTTAGAAATTACAGAAATATCTGAAGTGGATTAGACTTAAATCTCTAAAATAGTAAACCAGATCCTAAAAATTTCTGTAATTTTTGTTATCTATAAATTGGTTGCTTTATAGAGACATTTAAGTAGCTGCAATGGCCTGAACATTCATCACATCTAAACTTGCATCTTACTATTTCTATATTTAATAAAAATTTTAAATGTGTTTTCATGTTTCTCAGTTATATAGCACACCAAGTACTCTCCTCTGTATTCGAAAATACATGTTCTTACTTATATAGAAATGAAACTTTCTATATTCAAAACATTCATACATTTATGTTGGTTTAGACCACCATTTATAAAGCTCACATTACTGTGGGAAATATGTGGGTAGAATCTTTTGGGAGAAAATCAATATTTCTGTTTTATACATATTCAGTCTTAGATGCCTGTTAGACTACCAATTTTCTATGTTGTATAATAAGTGGGATTAGCCACTCTGGCATTCAAAGATGTAAATTATTTTGCATCCTGGTTATCTTCCACTTACTGTATCAATAAGCCAAGGAGTAATAGGCACAGCTTTCATCCACAATTCAATTTCAGTGCTGAATGGATTTTATTTAACTAACGTTAGGCACAATAATATGACAACAAGTTTATTTGATATGAAATACCCACATCCTTGAGAGATAAAGTGCTTTGTTTTTAATTGTAAAAATGCCCCTTTAGATATTCAAAGGATTGAAGAAGAAGGGGATGATAGCCAGGGAGCTCAAGCAAGAGATTATGTAGAATATTGCAATGAACAGTAAGAACTATAGTCAGTAATTATGGTAAGAGAAGGTTACAATTAGAAAAAGAGACAGTCATCATTTTCCAGACAGCATCAATGGGATTTGGTGATTAATTAAGTGAAAAATGTTAGTGAAAATAATTCCAGGAGTTAAATAGGTAATTCAGAAAAAGGAGGATTATCAATGAACTTTTTAGTAACTGAAAAATGATTAAATAATTTAAATAAATTTGTAGCAGTTTTATCAAAGTATCTATATCAAAGGAGCAAGGTGGACTATTGATAGTGATAAAAATATAATAAATAATAGCAGGCGTCAAGAAAATGAACCTAATTAAAACTTCAGCAATAGGTTGAGAAGAAGACCAAAACTGATGCCATTTGGTATTAACTATGTCATGAGTGGCCTTTGAGTAAGCAGTTTCAGGTGACTGTAGAAAATGTAACAAAATGGAGTTATTCTCACAGAAATCTTACCAACAAAAATTATCCCTCATGTTGTTATTATTTTTATGTAATATATTAACCATGCAACAAATTGAAGATAAAATGCAGTATGATGAGTCCTAAAACATAAATATTTGGGTGTGTAGTTAGTTTCTGATATCACAGGCATACTTATCATATATATGCAAATATATGTGTATATATATGTATATGTGTATTTATATATATGTGAATCTCCACTCATCAAATATCACTGAAACTAAACCTGGTAAAATAAATTCATTTTATATAACAGACATATTTCCTTGGTTGAGATGAAATGTTTATTAAGGATCTGATCTAAATCAAATACTGCCAGTTTATGTTCATTATCCAACCTAAAGTAAAACCAAACATCCCATTCAACTCCATATTTGTAAACATATCACAGAGGATCAAAGCAATCAAAAGTAATGGGAATTTTTGCAGGAAGTGGATGACTTATTCTGTGTGTATTACTCTAATAGAATCAAAGTGACACTATTTTTTGAAGAATGGCTCCATACAGATTGGATACTCCCCAATATGCATATCCATATGAATGAATGACATCCAACACCAACTGTGTGAAATATCATTGCTAACTAAATGCTTACAGATAACTTTAAAGCAGGCATTTTAAATTCTTTTTTTTTCCTATAAATAACACCTAAAGTTTTCTATTTGCCACAGTAACCTGAGCTTTATAAATGGTTGTCTACACAAATAAATGTATGAATATTTTAAATATATAAATTTTCATTTCTTTGTAATAAGAACATGTGTTTTCGATCATGAGGAGGAGAGTGCTTGATTCTCAGCCAGCAGACAATGCATGAAAGTACAGTTTTGTTAGCTCAAAGTTTCATTAGGAAGATAGGGGACAATGAGGACGTTATAGAGTACAGACAATGTAAGACACAAATAAATGACATTTTCTAGCCACACAGAAAGGAGATGTTCTTTAATTGGCAGGTGAAGAGACCAGAAAAAGAAAGAAAGCAAAGAGTAACAGTTGATCCATGTGATTGAAGCCTACTGTGTGTCAATCTTTACCAGCTCTGAACGACAAGATAGAAGAGGAGGGAAAATTAAATGAAGGCCTTCTCAAATCTCTGTGTATGACACAGGAAGATAAAGAGGGTTCCCCATTTTTCTCAGTGGAGAATGTGGACATACAAGGAGGGATCAAGGACAGGCAGACAAGGATTATGATGAATTAACATCCAGATTTGGAGAATTTGATGACTAGAAACCATGAAAAGGACCGTGCAGAGAGGTTAAAAAAAATAAATAAAAATAAAAATAAGGAATCTTAGCTGTGGTGGTTTGAATCTGTATGTACCCCAGAAAAACATGTTCTTAAAATCCATCCCTGTGGGTCTGAACTCATTGTAAGTAGGACGCTTTGATAAGGCTACTTCAGTTAAGGTATGACATACCTCAGTCAAAATGAGTCTTAATCGTCCTACTGGAGCCTTTATAAGAGAATGAAATTCAGACAAGGAGAAAGCCACAGGAAGCAAGAAGGTGAAATGGAACTCAGAAGAAAAGGAAGAGATCAGGGTATGCTGCCATGTGCTTTTCCATGTGGCAGAGGATCTAAGGATCAGCTGCAGCCAGTCCTCTTGAAAAAAACATAGCCTTGATGATGCCTCCAATTTGTACATTTTGTTGGTCTCAAAACTATAAGCTAATCTATTCCCACTGTTTAAGCCAACCCATTTCATGGTATTTGCTGGAGCAGCCTAAGAAACTAAAACATCAGCAAAGGCCAATGACATGATTGTCATTGACATGATTGTTTACAATCACTTTGATTCTATTAGATTGTTTACAAGAGGTAAACAAAATTCCTATTGTAATGCCATAAAAAAATTATATATTGTGCCTCATCATCCTGCCAGGCTTAGCAGTAAGTTTCCTTTTGAGTGACATCCAATTCTCCCTGCCCTGGTTATAATCACAACTAGCAAGGTCTGTATCTCCAGTATCTCCATATGGTTCAGATGATAAGAAGGTGCCATCAGCTTCTCCAAACAGCCCTTGCTGCTTTTTCTTTTTGTGCCATATAGTTTGAAATTTGCAATATGAAGTATCTGTGGGAAAGCCCTACCCCTCCACTCTAGGTCACAATAAAGGCAAGAGCCTGGGACACATATATGTTCTTCCGCTGAAACTTGCAGAAGCATAGGTTAGGTAAGACAGGGCCTTTCCACCACCCTCATTGTTCCCTGTCCTTCTCCAGGACATTTGAGAAAACAAAGCTGTAATTTCATGCGTTCTTTGTTGGTTGACTATCTGTGTTTATGCCTCATTACCTGAAGTACCTCCTCATAACACCCAATATATTTATCTTCTCTCTATATAATGATGTCATTTAAAGTTATACTTATACCTAGATGCCATTCCAGAGAGGGAGAAAGAAAATAAGCTGGGAGAAAGATCCTTTTATGTGAAATATAATCTTTGAAATAACCAATTTAAGCTTTTGAATATAATTAAATATCTATCATATACTTACCAATTACAAACCACATGTAGCCTAATTGCCTTGAAATTGCAAGATTGACGGTCTTATATGTTATTTACATGGGGAATCTAGAACTAGATCAAGTAAAATAGAGTAATGTACACTATTGCACATGTGAATGATGATGAAAAATTTATAAATTCTATACTATGATTTTCACAAGTTAAACTACATGCCTGCAATATTGGACACCTTGCTTCCTCTCACATTCTCACATCACCAACAGATCAATTTGATTATTCTCCATGGAATAAGCACTATGCTAGTTACTTGATCATTATGATCTCATTTGATCCCCTCAAAAGTCCTAAAAGCTGGTTACTATTATTTCAGCTTTTTCACAAACAAGAAACTAGAGGTCAATGGGTTTAAATGACCTTTCATAGATTAAAATTTATCTCGACACTATAAGAAGGGCACACAATCTCAGTAATTTGGCACCCTGTTAGTGAGCCTTACGTTTGAATATATGGTCCCCAATGCAACAGAGTTAGGAAAATTTATAGTTTCCTTACACATGGCTCTTCTGTCCCTTTTATTTGAACATACATTTAGCAGTATAATCATTAAATATATATCTCAGAGACTTAAATCTTCTGTCTGTTCATATGCTGGTTGAGCGCGGAACCTCAGCAGATATGCAACACCTACTGTCCAGGTCATTGGACTCATCCAGGTCAACTAACAAAAGAATGATGATAGACAGTGCCCGTCCAAAAAAACAGAGAGTATCTACAACAGCAAACAAGACTGTTCCATGCTTCAGCCTCATGGGATCTAAGCCCCTTCTCAATCAGAAACAAAGTGAACATCACCATCCCCAAATCCTCAATATTGAGGAATGGACATTCATAAGAGGGAATGCAACTATGGACTAAAGTAGACTTATGATTCTTCCAGCAATGGAGAAACTTGTAACATTGATATAAGGGCATTGGCCACCAGAGGGTCTGAGTGGAGGGAGAGGGAAGAATGGAACATTTTGGGGACATTGGAGTTGTCCTGTTTGACAGAGCAAAGACGGATGCAAGCCATTATACGTTCTTTCAAAACCTATAAAATTGTGTGGTGCAAAGTGTAAACTATAAAGTAAACTATTGACCATGGCTAGTAGCAATGCTTTAATATGTGTTCATTAATTGTAACAAATATACCACACTAATGAAAGATGTTGTTAATGGGGGAAAGTGTGGGAGGGGAAGAGGGTGGGGTATATGGGAATGTCCTATATTTTTTATGTAAAATTTATGTACTCTAAAGCTTCTTTAAAAATAAAATTTTAAAAAATGATAAAAATAAATTAAAATTTAAAAATTAGTGAAGTGCAGAAAAAGGCCTATGTTTCAAAACCCAAAGTTCTGTTTGACTTAAAAACTGTATCAGTTAGCTATTGCTGTATAAAGTCATGTAGTAGTTTTAAACAACAAACACTTTTTCCCATGAATCTGTGGCATGGTGGGGCAATATTGCTCATCTAAGGCAGGCTCAGCTTTTGTCTCAATTGTGGGCAATCAGCTGACCTGAGAAATGGCAGGACTAGGATGGCTTCATTTGGGATAACTTGGCTCTATTCCATGACAACTACCATCCTTTATCAAACTAGCTTCTGCTTTAAGTGATGGCAAAGCAAATATATGCAAGGCCTCCTGATGCTTAGGCCTAGGACTGGAAAATGTCACCCTAGCCACTTTCAGGTCAAAGCACGTGACAAGGCCAGCCCATATTCAAAGGATAGGGAAATAGACTACACCTCTTAATGGGAATTGCTACAATGTCATATTGCAAAGAGGTTCCCCTGAGAAAAAGATTGGAGGTCATCTTTGAAACCCATCTTCTACACTTGCATCACTGCCTCCCAATGTTCACAAATTCAGAACTTTTATGCAAGCTATTTCCTTGATAGCCCTCTTCTATTTCCACCCAGTAAAATCCAAATCATCCTTCAGTCTTGGCTCTGCTCTCTGAATTTGAAGCATTTTATTCATACATCATTTAAATATCATCTAGCACTCTGGGAAATACTAATTTTAGAACATTTTTGCTCATTAGCAAAATATGCAAGCAACATGTACACAGAAAAAAATGATTGCCATACATCACCCCAAATCCCACTCAGGAAAAGTATACAGTGTCAAATTTGGGTAAATATAATTCCAGAAAATCTCATTAGATGATGATAGACGATGATAATGTTAGATAGATGATAGATAGATAGATAGATTGATAGATACATAGATAGATAGATAGATAGATAGATAGATAGATAGATAGATAGATAAATAGCCACAAAATGTTTTAGATGTAATTTATTATATGTGATTTTAAATAATAAACTATTAGTTTTCTTTTCATTTAATAGAAAAAAATGTTACTGAAATAAAATAGAAGTCTTACTGAAATTTAAAATTTTTTTTCAATAAAATACATGTGAAATCTCAAATTATCTCTCTGTGTTTAGCACTCAAAATAACAAAATTAATATATGAACTTATTGCATTTGTAGAACTACATATTTGACTTCCTCTAAAGAAATAAAACTTGATTAGCTCTCTAATTTTCTTCATACCCCTCAGTTCCACCTCTCTCCTTATTCTCTATTTTTTTACTTTGTCAGTGTATATAATTTTGCATTTTTTCCTCAAACATTATGCTTCCACTTGTTTAGTCATATGTAATAGATATAATGTCTACCCACACACATAATTACATGACTATACATATGTATCTATACGTGTGTGAGTGTGTGTGTAGGTTAGTATTTACCAAATTTGCTTCTGGGGCTTTCTCATTTTTGAAATATGATTTATTTCTCATTTGTCTGGTGTGTTAGTTTCCTCATTGCTAAAGTAAATAAAATGCAATGGGTTTACTTAAACCTTGGGAATTTATTTGCTCATGGTTTTGAGGCTAGGGGAAGTCCGAATCAATACAACATCAAGGCAATACTTACGTCCCAAAGACTGGCATTCTAGGGCTGGTTGCCAGTGAAGCCTTCATTCTTGGCTCCTCTGTCACAGAGCAACACACATGGTAACACATGTTGACTGATCCTGGCTTCTGACATCTGTTCCAGGTTTTGACCTAAGCTTCTTGCTTCTACTGGCTTTCCATCAGTCTGAAATTCATTCTGCTTATAAAGGACTTGAGTAATAAGATTAAGACTCATGCTTATTGAGGTGGGTCACCCCTTAACTGAAGTAACTTCATCAAATGATCCTACATATGATAGGTTCACACTCACAAAAATAAACGAAGCTTAAGAACATGTTTTTCTGGGGTACATTGTTCCAAACCACCACAGCTGGGTTTTACTTCCATGATATTTTTGTTTTTCTTGTTTTATTGTGTTTATCAAAATGGATCATTGACACACATTTCTTTACTTTTTTTTAAATGATTATGTTAGTTTATGTTGTGCATATATGAATGAAATTTTGTTTAGATAAAATATTTATAAAATATATTTTGACATACATAACTTAATCATCATTACTTTATTGCTTTGGGAATTTAATGTTACTTTTAAGAAGGGTGAAGTACACTTTTCTAAAATTTATATATTCAGGTTTGCATTGAATTTGTAATATTTTATTTTGAAATATAAGATATCTGTGATACATAAATGTACAGCCTAATTAATTAATATAGAGGTAGGTCGCATGTAAGCATTATTCTCTTAAGGAAAGAGAATATGGCCAGCACTCCCAGAAGGGCTCCACATGTCTTTTCCTGTTCAAAACTTCTTTCCTTCTTCTTAGAGGCAATCACTATCTTAACATTTATGATAATCACTCCCTTGCTTTATTTTATACTTCTTACACCTATGTAAATGTGCATTAATAATAATATTTAGTATTGCTTTTTAAAAATGTATGCAACAGATTCATACTGCGTGCATATATTTGTTTTGGTTCTAGTTTTGGTGACAATATTATGTTTTAAAATTTCATCTATATTATTGTGGAAAGATTTACATAGTGATTCAAGGGGTATTCAAACTAAGCAAATAGGTCAAAAAGTTTTGCAAATCAACAGCGTCAATTTTTACTGCAACAATGTTGTTACCCACATTCTTTCCAACACTTGGTTTTGCCACAAATTTAATGTTTGACAAATTGATGACTGTGCAATGTATCTCTCATGGCTATTTCAATGTTGATTTCTCTGATTATTAGTGAAGTTAAGTACTTTTTCGTATGTTTATTGGTTATTTGGATTTTCTCTATTGCGAAGTATCTGTTCAAATTTTTTTTCCCATTTTTCTAGTGGGTGACTATTGTTGTGTGATTGGTTTGTAGTAGTGTTTATATATCCTGAACATGAGCCTTTCTTGGTTTAAGGGTTGCAATTATCAGACTCAATAACTTGCTTCTCTACTAATATTATAATGGTCTCTTCAGATAAATTAAATTTTTTTATTTTAATGAAGCCAAATGTATTCATCATTGACTTTGAAGTTAATGCCTTTTGTGTCTAAAGAAATCATTTGCTTTGTTGACATTATGAAGTTAATTGCCTACATTTTCTTTTAGGTATGCCCTATTCTTTTAGGTATGGCTCTATAATCTACCTGAAGTTAATTTGGAGATATGGTTTTCACTATGGTTCCAATTTCATTTTTGCCCTTATAGATACCCAAAAGACCTGTTTCCAGGTATTGTAATGATCATAATTTCCCATGAGCTTCAGTATTATCTTCATCATAAATCATGTATCCATGGATGCATAGTTCTATTTGTGGGATTTTTATTTTTATACACTGGTTTATTTTTCTGTCTTAAATTAGTAGGTATATTATATGAAATATTAAAGCTTTACTGTATGTTATCTATTATGTAGAGTAAGACCTTTTATTGTGTATTTTTTATATATTTTTTTTATTTTTAAAGAATTTAGATCACATAAATGTTACACCAAAAATGTAGAGGATTCCCACATACCCCATCCCTCCTCCTCCCACACTTTGCCTCACTAACAACATCTTTCATTACTGTGGTACATTTTTTACAATTGATGAACACACATGGACTATAGTTTATATTTATACTTTACACTTTGCACCACAAAATTTTTTTAGGTTTTGACAAATGTATAATGGCCTGTATCTGTCATTGCAATGCCACGCAGGACAATTCCAATGTCCCAAAATTGCCCCCGTGTTGCACCTATTTTGCCCTTTCCCTCCACTCAGAACAGCTGGTGGCCACTGCTTTTATATCAATGAAACAAATTCTTCCATTGCTAGAATAATAAAATATATATATATATTTTTATTATTATTTTTTTATCTTTGTATGTTATTTGTTATTTTTATCAGTAGTAGTTTTTTATTTTCTTATTATTTTTATTTTTTTTTTGGGGGGGGGGCCTTTGTTTTTCAGGAGGTTTTGTATCACAGAAGGGTCACAACCATGACAGGAGAAGCTCACTGCTTTGTCTTCTTAATGCCCTTTCTTAGGACTTGAAATTTCAACATAATATTTAGAATTAACTTATCAATTTCTACAAAACACATTGTGATTTTAATTGAAATTGCATTCCATGCATCATTTGGGGGAAAACAAACATCTTTCTAGTATTGAGCTCTCTAATCTGTTTATTATATTCTACCATTTATCTGATTCTGTTTAGTTTCTATCAAATATATTTCATGGTTATTTATCTTCAAATAGATTTATTTTTAAGTACGTTATTTTTAAATTCTCTTCTAAGTGATTCTTTGTGTCAAGTCATTTTCTAATTGGCCAATAATTCCATGTAGAAATTCATTTGGTTTTAATGTATTGATTGCATTTATTCTGCTTTAAATAAATTGTGAAACTTCATTTTGTTCTTAATATTTAAATTTAATGCTAATAATTCAAAACAATGTAGAATTGTTTTGCATAGCCTATGCTGAAAATTATAGCAACAAATGTTTCTTTTTTTCAGATCTTAATATCAAATATTTTATTTATATTTATAGTCATTTAATAATGGGTAGGACTCTAGTGATCACTTCAATAAAAATGCTTTTATAAAGCATCCTAGTTTTGTTTCCAATCTAATATAAAGGTTTCACTATTTCAAACTTGCTTATCAGGAAGTTTCTACTTATTTTAGATTCTCAAAGATCCTATCTCATCCTCCCACCCATGAGTGGATGGTAAATAATTTTTTTATCTCTATCCATCCATTTTTTTATGTCCTTTTCTCTAAGGAGAAAAAATACCCATGTGTTTTTTTCTCCTTAGATTTGTTGTTAGGGTAAATTATATTCATCTTTCTTATGATAAATAACATTTGCATTACAGAAATGAATCCATGGCTGGATTAGATTTGCTAATACTTTTGTTTAACATTGTTGTATCTATTTTCACAAGTGAGTTTGGCCTATTATTTTCTATTAGTTTTTAAATATTTATATCAAATTTCGATTTCAAGTTCATGTTATCCTGATAAAATGACTTTGTTGATTTTCTTGGGTGTGTATGTTTTCTATTTCATTAATTTCTATTATTATATTTATTGCTTCCTTCTGATTATATTATTTAAATTTGTTTTTCATTACTTTTCTAATATTTCAAGATGGGTGTTTAGCTAATTAATTATCAAGGATTTTCTAATATATCTTATTTAAGGCCATAAATTGCCTCCTCTTAATGTTGTAGCTACATTATAGTCATACAGCTTAAAATATTTCATGATTCTTGTGATCTCCCTTTTAATCTATGGATTATTTGAAGTGGATTTAAAAAAATACTTTCAATATAATGGAATTTGCTAATTATCATTATTTATAGATTTCTAACACTAATGCATTATAATTTAAAAAAAAAATGTTTTCTGTCAACCAACAGAAGGGATACCTGCAAATCTCCCCATATAATTGTGGATTCTTTTTTATCCAATCTGATAATTTTATCTTTTAACTAGACTATTTAATCCATTTTTATTAAATTGAATTTTTTAAACAAATCTATTTTATTGATACCTATAATAAAGCATACAATTTATCTAAAGTGTACAATCGATGATATTTGGTATAATCACAGTTGTGCATTCACCACTTCAATCATTATTAAAGCATTTTCATTATTTCAATAATAATAATAAACAAAAAAACAGACAAAAAATAAAATAAAATTCCTCACCTCTCAATCTATCTGTTCCCCCTGCTGTACATAGCTGCTATTTCTGGCTATTTCTTGCACAATTATTTATTTGTTTATTAAACAGTTTTATTGAGATATATTCATATACCATATGATCAATCCAAAATATATAATCAATGGTGGGATTTTTTTAACTTTTAAAAAGTCCTTTATTGTAAAATTGTAAAATAAATAGAAAAATAGATTGAAAGAAATTATAAGTTTTAAACGAGAATGCAAAGCCAGTTAGATTGAATATAATCAATTATAAAAAATAGATACCATAGCAACAAACATTTATAAATGTAAATAATAATTCAAATATAATAGAAATTAATTATACCATAATTCTAATTCTTATCTTACAGCTCTAAAAATTGGACATAATAATCTCTAAGAATGAAATAAATTATTGGTTGGTTATTTAATTTTCATTTAGGCCATAATTCCTTCTAGATAATCAAATTCCTATTTGTGAATTCTTCACATTTTATTGGGATGAATTACAGCAGAAAACAATTTGCCAATCATAATTTCATGAGGTAGAAAAACTCAAAATCTTGTTCAACAGTAGTCATGCCAAATCATTATTGATCTAGATAGATTATTTCAATTAAAGAGTATAAATAAAAAAGGGTTAAAGAAAAATGAAGCATCCAAAAATATATCTCTTCTCCAGCCCTCCTCAATTAAAAGCACGTGTTTATTTTGTATGAAAAAAATTACAGAATATTGATCACAGGAATAATTTTCCAGTTGCACTGAGTAATTATTGTTCATATACTCTAATGTTGTTATTTTACATTTATCTGGGTACTTCAGCTCGTTTTCGGTTACTATTTGCATGGAATACCTTTTTCCAAACTTTTACTTTTAACAGATGTTAAAACATCTGAGTGGGTCTCTTGTAGACAACATATAGATGGCTCATATTTTTTATCCATTATAACCATCTATGTCTTTTGATTGGGGCATTCAAGTCATTAACATTCAGTGCTATTAATATAAAGGCATTATTTACTTCATCCCTTTTGTCCTTCAGCTCTCTGTTGTCATATCATTCAATTATCTCTTCTTATCTTTTAGTTTACCTTTCCTTATAATCCATATATATATATATATATATATATATATTCCTTTTATAATCTTTAAACTCTTGTTTTTTCATTTCAGGCTGCAGCACCCCTTTTAGTATCTCTTGCAAATCTGGGCTTTTGGTAACATAACCTATCAATTTTGGTTTGTCTGTGAAGAATTTGAACTCACCCTCATTTTTGAATGACAACTTTGCTGGATACAGAATTCTTGGCTGGCAATTTTTCTCTTTCAGTACCTTAAATACATAATACCACTTTCTTCTAACCTCCATGGTTTCTGATGAGAGGTCGGCACTTAATCTTATCAAGTTTGCCTTGTATCTGATGCTTTTCTTTTCTTTTGCTGCATTCAGAATCTTTTCTTCATCTCTGATATTCTCATTCTGAGTAGTATTTGTCTCAGGGTAGATCTGTTTGAATTTATTCTGTTTGGGGTGAGTTGTCCTTCTTTGATATTGGTATTTATGTTCTTCATAAGGGTTGGGAAGTTTTCACTCATTAGTTCCTCAAATAGTCTTTCTGTCCTTTTTCTCTTCTCTTTTCCTCCTGGAACACCAATAATGCAAATGTTTGTGCATTTTGCATTGTCATTCAATTCCCTAAGACTCTCTTCTATTTTTTTCCATTCTCTTTCTTTCTGTTCTCCTGTTTTTTCCAGTTCAGATGTTCTGTCTTCAAAAGCACTAATTCTGTTTTCAAGCAATTCAAATCTGCTCTTATGTACCTCTAATGTATTTTTTGTACTTTTTTTGAACAGCATTAACTCTTTTTTTATATACATTTTTTTATCCCTCCCCCTCCCAAGATGGCTCCCTCATCTGTCTGCCCACTGTCTGCTCATCTTCTTTAGGAGGCACCAGGAACTGAACCTGGAACCTCCCAAGTGGGAGGCAAGTGCCCAGCCATTTGAGCCACATCCACTCCCTGCAGGTTGTGGCATCTGCTTATTGTGGTGTCTGTTCATTGCGGTGTCTGCTCATTGTGGCATCTGTCATTGTTGCTGTTGTGGTGCCTACTGGTTATGATGTCTGCTTGATGTGGTATCTGCTGGTTGTGGTGTCTGCTTGTTGCAGTATATGCTCGTTGTGGCATCTGCTCATGGCAGTGTCTGCTCATTGCAGCTTCTGCGCATCTTCTTTAGGAGGCACCAGGAACCGAACCCAGGATCTCCCATGTTGGAGATGGGTACCCAATTGCTTGAGCCACATCTGCCCCTCCAATGTACTTTTAATTTCATCCATTGTGTCTTTCATTCTCATAAGGTCTGTTACTTTTCTTTGCAGTCTTTCAAATTGTTCTTTATGCTCTCCCAGTATCTTCTTAATATCCTTTATTTCTTTAGTCATATTTTTTTTAAATTTTTGACATGATTTAAGAGAGTTGTGTGATTATCACTGATTAATTGTATTAAATCCTGTATCTCTTCAGGATATTTGCTTTGTTCTTTTGACTTGGCCATCTCTTACTGTCAACTAGTATGGTTTGTAATTTTTTGCTGTTGTCTAGGCATCTGAATATGTTGGTGAATTTACTCTAATGGCTAATTTCTCTCTCTTGCCTAGTGTTTTTTTCCACAGCTCTTCTTTGATGTTTGGTTCAACTTAATCTCAGTCTTTAAATTTGCCCAGCTTAAGTTTTCAAAAATTGGGCCAGGGACTCACTAGTGGGGCACAGATTTTCTCCCAGGGGTGGGTACATAGAGTGCAAGCAGGTTTTGTCCATATAATTTCCAGACTGGTCAGCAGATGGCACTAGTCAGCGCACTTTTCCACTGAGGTCTTTCAGTCTAGGCTTTCTTGTGTTCCTGTGTTGAATCTCCACATCAGAGATTCAAAGGGGGCTCTATGTGCCAAATTCACTGAAGAAAATCACTGGACTTCCTCTCCCATTTCCATTGAAACAGCTGACAGGGAGGAAGATATCTGCTCCCCTCTCAGCGGTAGCAGTGAGCTAGGTGTTTTATCCCAGCTTAATATATTGGGGGTGGGGGAGGGGAGCCCTTCCAGGCTAGGTAACTCAACCTTGTTGTTTTGGCTTCTCTTTCTCTCTGTCCTTCATTTTCCTGGGAGTTGTGGAGCATTGTCTTAGTCTGCTGACCCCCAGAGCAGTCCCTCGAACAGCTTTTGGCTCTTTCTCCTTTTTTTTTGTGAGAGCATGAAGCTCTGCCTGTTAGTCCATTGCCATCTTCCCACAATCCTCCTGAATTTTAATATATCAATGTTATGCATATTTTATTTATCTGTTTCTTCATTTGGACTTTTTCTATCATTCTACTTTACTTTCTATTAATCTTATGTCATATATTCTTTTCCTTCATTTTAGTAGTTACTCTAGCATTACAGGGTGCATCCTTAATTTCTCAAATGTAGTATTCATCATCTATACCCTCATTATGGAGGAAGGATTGCTATGATTGCTAATTGTTAATTCCATTAAAATTTCATTTTCATTGAAATTTGTATTCACTCAGATTTTACTGCTTTTTTTTTTTAATTCACTTCTTTTTACATCTTTGGTTTTAGGGTATTTTTCCTCCACCTGAAATAAATGGTTGATATTATACAGTAGTGCATGTCTGCTGATAGGAAGCTCTCTTTGTTTGTGCCTTCTCATCTTAAGAGGGAATAAGAATTTTAAGGGCCACCTAGAGCCATGCATCCTGATCCACAATTGTATGTTTGTTCTGGTAGGTCCCATTTTTCCTTTTCTTTTTTTTCATTCCTTGTTTTCACTCTGTATTTTTGCTTAGCTCAAGTAAATTGCTTGAGTGCTTATTAGATGGCAACCACCATTCTAAAAGTTGGGGATCAGTAGTTAATCAAACAGGCAAAGTCCATGACCTCATAAATGGGCAAATAGAATGGTTGCTATAAAATTATATGTCCTATGAGGAAAGAAAGATGGGGCGTGTTGGTGGATGGGGGTTGTTACTTGAAAAACGACTGGATTGACCTCAATAAAAAGGTGGCATCTCAAGAACAAAAGTTGGGGCCCTGATTGATATCGGAGTGGAGAGACTCCTAAGCTAAGGGAAAATGACAGAATGTCTGTTGTATATGAGCAATTGTAATGAAGTGAGTGAAGCTTGCTCACCATGGGAAAGGAAAGAGAAGTTAAGAGATGCCCTGATGCCATCAAAAGAGTAAAGCTAGAGAGTTAATTTATAGATTGTGTAGGCTATTGTAAATTTGCCTGTATGAGTGAAATAGGGTATCACTAGACAGCTATGACAAAAAGAATAACATTAACCATAATCTTAAGCTATATTCAATGAACAAACTCTAATGTTCTAGTTGCTTGTGTATGTGTATGACTGAAAACAAAATATATGTAAAATTACATGGTTTGCTACAAGATTCAAAAGAAGAATGATTGGGAGTAAAGATAAGATGAGAGTCGCAATTTTAAATGGCTGGTCAAGAAAAACCTCACTGAAAAGGTAATATTTGAGCTAATACTTGAAGAAGTGAGGGACCTAGCCAAGTGTTTCAGCAGAGAGATAGCCATGATAAAATCCCCAATGAGCAGGTTGAATAGAGGCCCCCAAAGAGATATGTTCAAGCCCTAACAACTGATACCTGTGAATGTGACCTTAAATGGCAATAGTGTATCAATGTAATTGATGTAAGTATCTTGAGATGAGTTCAACTTGGACTTAGAATGGATCTTAAATCCAATGACTTTTCTTATTGGAGAAAGGAAAGGGAAATTTCAGATTCAGAAACACACACTTCAAGGACATGTGGAGGAGGCAGTGACTGTAGTACTCCTGGAGCCTCCAGAAGTCTGAAGAGGCAAGGAAAGATCCCCCCCTAGAGCCTTTGGGAGAAGAATGACCTTGCCAACAACTTGATTTTGGACTTCTGGCTTCCACAATTTTGAGAGAATACATTTCTATCATTAAAGACTCCAAGTTTATGGTAATTTGTTTAAGGTAACTCTAGGAAACTAATACAAGGAATATGCCAAGCATGTTAATGTTTGGTTTCATTAGCTTGGTTTTTACTATTTGTTCACTGCCTTAGATACTAGGGGTGCTGAAACATTTGGCCTGTGGAGACACATATATTTTTACATACATTAAATATAATTCTATATAGCAATTTAACTCAATAAAATATGAAATCTGAGCTCACAGGATGACTTTTTATATATATCATGTATTTATTTATTTTAAAATGTACACATAATTTCATAAAATTTAAAAATGCCATAAGAAACTACTGAAAATTATATTTCAAATTCCCCATAATCTAACCAGGCATAGATAATCATTCTGGTATATTCCTTTCCTAGTGTTATTGCTTTGTACATGATAATGAGATTATAGTGAATATAACTTTTAGTACACATTTTTTAAAATTTAGCTAGGAACATTATGCCATATAATTAAGCATTTTACAAAAATAATTTTTATGGAAGCGTAGTGTTTTATTCTTTCAATAACAT
>JAQZBX010002648.1:0-62512 GCA_029593785.1 Cabassous unicinctus
AGGAGGAGGAGGAGGTAGAGACGGCCATGACAGTTGTATTCATTTGACATTGCCCCCAACAATATTTATCCATAATATTTTATCCATACCAAAAATATTATTATTATCATTAAAGAGTACTCATTTATACATAAATTGACTATATTTTGACATTTGTTTTATGTCCTGGAGACATTAAAATAGACCTCAGCACAACCTTGTATAATGTTTTCATAAACCTTGAATAAATTTCTAAAAAAAAAAATCATCCTTAAGATTTCAAGTTATATATTTTCATTCCTTTTACAAGAAAAATAATAAAGGGCATACAAGGTAAAATTTATTAAGATATTAATCATAAACATAATTATCAATATAAATATAAATAGTAAATTCATAGTTACAATTCAATACAGCTTAGCCAGAGGAAAGGTTCCCCTTCATTTTGGAACTTAAAGAAATATGCAGGAATTTCACAATTTAGGGTGCTTCCTCTGGACAGTTTACTGGCAGATAAAGGCATTTAAATGAATTCAAACCAACACAATCAGATATGTGATAAAAGAATAAATGTGCTTTTAATGCATGGGCATGACAACTAATCAAGAGGGGCTTCTGGGGAGGATTACCCCAAACAGGAAGTTTGCAAAATTTAACAAATAAAATACAGGACAATTGTATTTTTTTTTTGGTAAAAGCATGCCCCTAATAGTGCATTGAACATACATATACTAAAGCATTGTTTGTTATTTATCTGAAATTCAAATTTAACTGGGCATCCTGTACTTTTTCCTGGCAAACATACTGAGGAGATGAGTCAGTAGCTGAGTTTTGAGGAAAAAATTAAATTAAACAAATATGTGAATCCAGAAATTAAGAGGATATGCTTTTTGTAATGAGAGACAGATACAAACTCTACAATAAAATTTGTTCAGAGTAGAAAGCTCAATGTAGGGTTGGGATCAGGGAATTATGTTGGTGAAGACCAAAGCAGGTAGGTACTCGGTATGCCATGGAAGAAAGTCTGAACTTTCTGCTGAAGGTAAATAAAGCAAGGGGGAAACATGCAGGCATTTTGGTAGATCTTTTTTTTTTGCCACGAAGAGGAAGGTGATATGACTGTAAACGAAATCATCACCTACGATTTTAGAACACAGGAAAAGCATTTCTTCATGTGAAAAATGGTGAGAGGTAATTTTTAGGGAGGGAGTTAAAAAGAATGAAATAGATTTTTAAAAAATTATTGTGGAAATATAAATTGACTGGCCTCATTCACCAACTAGATATAGAGCAACAGAGGTGAAGAGATAATGAGGGATAATTTCCAGGTTCTGTCTTTGGGCAATGATGGAAGTAAAGTGTGACGGATGCCATTCACTCAGCTTTGGAATACCATCTAAGGATAGTGTTGAGGGGGAGATTGCAAGTTTAGCTTTGGATAATTGAATTTGAGATGAGAGTACAATATCTGGATAGAACTGTGAAAGATGAAGTTGGATATATGGCTTTGGAACTTGGTAGTAGGAAATGTTGGTAGAAAATAAACATTTTGAAACTATTGACATAAAAATTGTTGCTGGGTTCATGAGAGAAGATGCAATGATCCAGCCAGTGTCTGTCATGTGAAATGATACCATCAAACCTATAACGCAACTATATTATGAATTTCATTTACCCTTTGGAATTGAATATAGAATAAATGAAAGGTATTAGATGTTTGAGGAAACATCTGCAGACAAATATCTTACAACGTAGATATGATCCCATTTTACAGGTCACAAAACTCAAATGAGTTAAGGATAAACAATTTGACAATTTGATTAAAATTATGCCTCTAAAATGAAATTAGAAGGGCGGAGATTTTACCATAAATCAGTATGACTCCAAAGCTTATGGTGTTTTGATTTCATAATTTATAACCTTAAACTCTATCAATACAGCATTTCTACTAGCAAAGTATTATTTGGAAAAATAATTAATGGATTTTAAAATTATTACCCAATCCTTGAGCCTAAAAATTTAAATATAGTACTTGATTAAAATATGTGAAGGTAATGGTTTATATGTCATATACACAGAGGTGAATGACAAAATACACCTTCCTTTCAGTAAAACCAATATAAACACTAAGGACTAAATTATGAACTCAAATTAAAATGTAAAATGATAAAACACATAATGACACAAAGTAAAAAGCAAAAAGAAACTAATATAAAGGTAATAAATCTTCTGGTGAATTATCTAAATCAAAACAAAACAAAAAAACAGAAGAATGTTAAGTATGTCATGTTTATTCTAACTCTCCCACCAATCTAGTCAAATTGTAACACTTATGGTTAAGTTTTCCCAGGGTCTTAATTTGCATGGGACCATCCTAAGATATGGCTGTTTTCCGTGTAATTATTAGTATCATCCCCTTTCTCTCCAAAGTATCTCATTTTTGATGATAAATTACATGATCTCCTCACCTATGAGACATTTTAGTGATATGACAGAGTTAGGATGTGGGGAGATAACCAGTTACTGTACCATAGGACTGTAGGAGTCATATTTGTCAAGGTTCTCTAGGGAAACAGAACCAACAGATATATGCATGTGCGCGCACACACACACACATATGTAATGTAAATATTGTGAGAAATTTATAACAATTGTCTCATGTGACTTTGGGGATGAACAAGTCCAAATTCCAGGGGACAGGCTGCAAGCTGGGAACTCTGTTGAAGGTTTTTGATGAACTCCTCGGGAGAAGCTGGCTGGCTGAAGTAGAGATGGAAATTCTCTCTTCTGACTTCTGAAATCATCACTTCTCCTTCTAAGGCTTTCAAGTGACGGATGAGATTTTCCTCATTGCTGAAAGCAATCTCCTAAGCTAATTGTAGATTTAATCAGCCATAGATGCAGTCAAATTCCTGATGATTTAAATTTGTGCAATAACCTCACATTAACTGGCTAGTTCTTGCTTAGCTAAACGACTGGGCACCATAACATGGCCAAGCTGATGCATGAACTTAACCATCACAGAGTACAATTTTCTCTCTCCCTTCACATTTTCCCATTATTTTAATTTCCTAGGCTGCTTAAAGCAAATACCATGAAATGGTTTGGCTTGAACCTTTTTGAAGCTGAGAAAATGTCCAAATCAAGGCATCAACACAGCAATGCTTTTTTCCTGAAGATCCACTGCCAGTGATCTTTGGCTCCTGTCCCACTTGTCAAGGCACATGGCAGCATCTTCTGGTCTCCCTCTTCTCTTCTGGGTTTTGTTGATTTCATTTTCTTGCTTCTATGGCTTTTTCTGTGTGTACGTGTGTGTGTTAATTCCATTTATAAAGGACTCCAGCAGTAGAATTTAGACCCATTCTGAATGAAGTGGTTCACACCTTATCTGAAATAGCCTCATCAAAAGATTCTACTTGCAATGGATTTAAACTCACAATAATGGATTATATTTAAGAACATGTTTTTCTCTAGGGTACATACAGCTTCAACCCTCCACACCTAACTACCCATATCTAACCGTGGATAGAGATATCTACATCTAGAGATACAGGGATTTATCTATTGACCTATCTGATATCTTTGTTTACTTAGCTTCTTTTCTATTTTTTAATCATTTGTTCTTCCTTCTTTTATTTTGTTGCTTAATATTTCAGCGACAGTGATATGTGCTATTCCCACCCTTTGCTAATTTCTGGGTTTTACACACATTCTTTCATTTAATTCTCACAATAACCATGGATTTCGGTAGTATTTTTAATTAAAATATCGGGAAATTTATACTCAAAATGGTTTAATTGACCTACTTATCATGGCACTCCTAAGCAAAAAAGTAGGATTTTAAACCTACCACCCAGTCTACATGCGTTACACCCATGTCACCACAAGGAACTCAAGGAATTTGATGACCTCTACCTCATGTCTAATGAGAAGAAATTCAGAAAAGATGATGCCTTGCAAACACCTTTTTATAATAAGATGTAGTTAAGAGAAAATTTTCTCTGCCCCTTTGAAAGGAGATAGATATGATATAGAGTCTTAGTTGAAATTTCATGTGTGCAAACCTGGAATTGAACCAGTACTTAGCAATTCTTCCATGTTCTCCAGGGCTAAGCAGATACTCTGTAACAGTCAGCTGGCATTGTATTGGCTTAGAGGATGCCTTAAGATAATGTGGAGGGAAATTGTGCTCGTTTCACTGATTGGGGATTCCCATCATTGAATGGTTTGGCAAAGGATGCAGTCTGTAATCATTCCCACACAAGGAAGAAGTGTTCTTTGTCCCACATGTGCTTTTACTGTCCTATCAGAAATTCATATAGATGAAAAACATGTTTAAAATGCCCTGAACCTAGAATTTAACTTTTTTTATATATGAATGTGAATTTTCTCCAATTTTAATGTAAAATAAATTTTCAGAAAACACAAATTATAGTAAAGTTGAAAAAAGGTCTCAACTTGTTTTGTTAAGAAATTTACCTAGAGTTGTCTTCAATTTGGTGTACTGGGTCATCAATAGCAACTCTTCTCATGCTATTAGATTTTCCAATACATGATACTTGTATAAACTATGCTTGCAGCTGTAAATTTACAGTGCATGTATATGGTTATATAATGTCTTATTATTTTTTCATATCTGAATATTTATATATTGAAATATATGCTATTTTATTTTATATGACTTTCCTCT
Source organism: Cabassous unicinctus (assembly GCA_029593785.1). NCBI lineage: Eukaryota > Metazoa > Chordata > Mammalia > Cingulata > Chlamyphoridae > Cabassous > Cabassous unicinctus. The sequence goes on from JAQZBX010002648.1 coordinate 4,670, forward strand.
TATTTTTCCTTTATATTACGGTTATGATATTATATTGATGTTTTTAAATTATATTTACAGATAGGCTATATTATCTATGAATTTCATTTCAGGATAATATAAGGGCATTAAAAGGATTAATTTTTTATGAAAAGTATGTCTTAGGTCTGATAGGGCTGAAAATTACTTCCTCAAAGGAATAGAGGAATCTCTCTAGAAGGACATTACAGGGCTCTGCTTCATAAACTATCAATTCTAAGGAATTTATACTATTACTAAAGTTAAAATGGAAATTAACTTATCTCATCATACATCACTGATGGAATTGGGTACTTGTTAAAAGGGCTGTGGAAACACAGTTATTTCTTCTCATGTCCTGAATACTCAGGGTGATAGGTGGATATCTTTGACATGTTGGGTATCCCAAACATTACCTATTTTGTGATGCTGTGCTCTTCCATCCAGACTTCTTCATGCCTGAATAACATATGCAAGCTGCCCAGAAGTTTCTACCTGAGGGTCCTCAACTTCTCAGCTGTTAGCTCTCTTCAGGAATTATCTCAATTATCTTTACTTTACTTAAAGACAAAGTAATACAGGACTCAGCAATCACTACCAAGATTTATCTCCTGCTATGTTTCTGCTGGACTAACAACATCTTCTGACTGATAAAATTTTGTGGTTAAAAAACATGATTGTACTAGTCTCCAAATAACTGTAAGCAGCAACTAGTATAACATAATTTGTCAGTAGTGCCTTTCAGGGAAAAACAGAATTGTGTCCCAGACTCTCCAGAAAAACCGACAGTATTCACTTTATTGAATCAGTTTATCGGATATACCTGCTCATGAAACAGTCACCATGGCCAGAGATGAAATATACTTACTGCCTCAAGTCAATTAGTCATAACCACTAAAACAAGGAATACAGTGAATTCCATGCAAATCTCATGATTGACATTGTGGGGAGAAGCAATTTGCCAAAGAGATCAGAAATACTTTGACCAGTCAAGGATGCTGGGGAGCAAACAATAAGTATATATTATTTTCAACATGAACCCTGATCTATTCCACACAATATTCTCTACTCATTGTCTCTTGGAGATTCCATAAAGGTTTTCATCCATGGGGTTCATTCACTCTTGTTTTAACCTTCTCTTGAAATTAGACTTTCTTTACAGTACAATTCCAGACTTTTTTGGATTGTCCAGCTCATGCTTGTCATGTAACCTTTAGAACAGGTGTAATTAATTTATAATTATATTGAGTGTGTTTTATTTACCACTTTCACTGTTACTTAACTTGTGATGTGTATGTAGCTAACCTCCAATATTTAAAATTTAAAACACTGAATCCGAATTAAATCTTTTGACATCTTCCCAAATATTCAATCCTATGCAACCTAAGGCCCAGAAAATACACTCAATAATTTGGTATATTGAGTTGATATTATTATAGATGACAACAAATGCATTATATACAGAGTTAAAATGGATGAAATAATTCTCTTGTGTGTTCCTATCAGCACTATATTTTACAGAAAACATACAAAACATCACACACATATTACTTTAAGTAAAAAGCTTCTCTTTTGGAAATATTAAAAAATGCATTAAGGGTAACATTTTCTTTAATGTTTTTTAAATAGGTTTTAAAGGGAGAGGTATAATGTGCTTTTATTTTTGGCCATGGAAAACTGATAATTATTGATGGGTTTGGTGTATAGAAAGGAATTACTGAAAAGTATAAAACCGAATATAGCATTACGTCAGTAAAAAGATGACTTAAATTTATACTTTCTGATTTAATAGCATATTATTAAATCACAATACCATATTATTTTGATTTTGTCATTATAGAAAATTATAGATAGGCCAGGAATTGGAATAATGCTCGAGGGAAGTCAAAATTATGGCAAAATTAAAATTAATAGACGTTTTTGGTCAATCAGTAGGAAAAAAGTGTTAGTTAAGACCTTATACAAATTAATATCAAGAGAATTAAAGCATAATAATAATGAAATAACAGAATTTTTATGAGAAAATATTGTGTGAATAAAATGGTCTCTAGAATTGCTAAACCTATAATTAAAAAATTATTGTTCATTAAATCTGTGAGACACCTAATTAACCATATAAAATTAAGTACATATGTATACATTTTATTTTAACTATGAAATAAATATGAAGATAGTTACATTTGGTATATGCTTATTTAATCTCAGTCTTCTCTTCTGAGTAAATTTCTCATGCTCTTGCAATTTGTACCCATAGAATAGACTGAAAGATAGTGAAATGATTTTCTAGTTCGGAGGTAATATTTTCTGAATGTTTTCATTTAACAATACTTCTGAATATGAATGAACCCAAGAAAATGAAAAACAAAACAAAAACAAAAGCAATAACAACAAAAAAGCAATTTTGCTGGCTCGCTATATATTGCAGGTATAATTTTACTGATATATTTAAAATTCAGAATCATCATAATCAATTACTTGTTCTATTTAACATTTTGATAGTCTATTTTTCCTTTCTCCCTCTCACAAACAAAACAAAAACCAAAAGACAAAATGAAATTTTAATTTCAGTGACTGCAACTATTTAAACAAAATTACTCAAATGTAATACTGGAATCTATCAATAGGCCATCTCCATAAAAACAGAGCAAGGGAAAAAATAACCTTCCATAATATCAGAAAGAAATCATCAGAATCAACATGCTTGAAAAGTTAACTCAGATTTATATAGTAGCTTAACTATTTCTGAGTGCTTTTTATATGTATTATCTTCAATAATAATCACATCTACTGTATGTGAAGTTGCTTACTGCTCATATTTTTCAGGGAAATATTCAGCCTCAGACAGGTTAACAATATGTCTGAGGTTTTATACTCAACAATTAGGAGAGCTGAATCTCAGATACTGAACTCCTAGTGAGAAAGCCTATTTACATTGGCTTATGTCAAACTGAAAATAATTGGATCAATGTTTTCTGAGAAATGCCCAGCTTTCCAAAATGCAAAATTTTGTTTTTCTAATTTTTCAGATGAAAATATAAAATCTAAAGATAAGAGGGTATTCAGATTTTTATAGGATTTCTCATTTTTTAAAACAATTCTCTTCAAATCATCCCTCTTATAATCAATGTACCAATTGTATTTGTGGAGGAATTTGTACTACCTTTACTGCAAATGGCTCTATGGTGTTTAGATTTGCATGTCATGACAAAGACTATATTATCTTTATAAAAATCAGAGTTTCCAATAAAAGAACATTAGTTACCAATATCTTTGCATTATTCAAATTTAGTGATTATGTTTAATTACCATTAGACAGGCTTCTCTTCTGTATTGTCTTGGATAATGTTGAGCTGGTATCATTATCTAAAATTATTCCTTTGAGGAACTGTCTGTATAAGCATAGATATTTTTCATCATCCTAGCAGGTTTCCTCAACAGAGTTACTTTAGGATATATAAGATGCAAGATTGTTATTGGCATATTTTTTTGTTGATCAGAGATAATAAATGTTTCTCAAATTCACATTTCTGTGCATGACCAGCAGCTGGCAGCCTGTTGCTTCTCTGCAACTTAAATTTTTAGTATACATTAGTGACAGATATGTCCATTTTCAATAAAAAGATACACATTATTCGGTAAAATATTTGATGAGATGTAAAGTATTTGCCAATGCCTGATGATTGAGGAAAGTGCAAACATTGTTGTACTAGGTATTCTTTCAAAGATGTCTACAGTTTAGCTTGAGATGGAATGTAGATGTTTAATCACTGTCAGTGGTGTCATATTTTTAATACTGAAAGGCTGCAGTGAAGATGTTATGAGGTATAGTAATTAGAAAATTCATTCTGGGTCTATTGACAAGCCATCCTTCATGAATGGGAGTAACAGAAACCCTGGAAATTGAGGTGTCTAAGCTTTAATTATTTTAGGGTAAGAAGGCAGTTAGTGAGAGGCCAATAGAGAATTCAGATGTGGTTGAAATTAGTGAAACTCTAATTAAAAATGCCCTAATTTAGATGCATTCAGGAACAAATCAGCTTGAGCACTGTTACCTTGAGTATCTGGTCACATTCTTAACACTTATAAGAGTATCTTGATAATGGTAAAAATAGTTATCAGGAAATTTTCATGTATGCAGAACAGTATGACTACATAGAATAAATTCATTTTAAGCTTTGTAGTAGAGTAGAATATATTCAGTAGCTGGATTAGAGTTCTAACTCTTATCTTTCCTGCATGTACAGTTTGCAAAATTGATTTAACATACTTTATATAATTTTATCTTCAATATTACTGTATAACCTTGATCATGTTAGTTAGCATGTCTGAACTTTTGTTTTCTCATAGATATAACAAGAATAATAGTGATACCACGAACTCCAGCATGTGTAGAAGACTCAAATGATATGAACAACATAAAGCAAGTGACAGTATTTTATAAATTATATAGCCACACAAAACATTCTATTACAAGGTTATATAAATACATGTACTTAAGGCTACATTTCCTGAGCTAAGGTAAATCAACAGTATTTAATTTCAATAAAATATTTTGTTGCCAGAAAGGTCTATAGAAGTCTATTCCCTTTCAATATAAACATCCAAGAGACAGTCATTCTGTCTTAGTTTCAACAACAGTAATGGGAGGCTTTCGCTTATTTTACCTGGTGATTTTCAAACATCTGTATTCTTTTTGATATCCATATGAGACACTATTTTTTATTCCTAGTACGCTTTCAACATACTAGAAACCATGTGATGTACTAATGGTAAAAGATGGGAGATTGAGATTGAAACAAGCAAGGAAGCCAAGCATGTAGGTATCTCAAAATTACTGTACTGTCAGGCCAGTGTAGGAAGGTCCTATTTACTCAGTTCCAGGACTATATCAATTGGAATGAACCCTGGATGGCTTATAAATACTGGACAAATCTGGCAGAAATTACCGATCATTTTAGGCAATCAATCAGAGACAACTGTACCCCTTATTTTCTCTTAAGCTATTTGTATTTGTTTTCATAGCAGAGAAAGAGGACATTGTCCCAAGTACCACTTCACTGTGACTCTCCCCACGCCAAATCTTGGTGCAAAAGTATGATATTCTAATTAGATGAAGCAATAGAATGGTCAGAGGGAAATATGAATTTCAGCAATCAAACCATGTAAATCAGGAAATATGACATAGCTACCTGTATTAGTCTGCCAAAGGTGTGCTGATGCAAAGTACCAGTAATCTGTTGGCTTTTATAAAGGATATTTATTTGGGATAAAAGCTTACAGTTCCAAGGCTGTGGATAGTCCAACTGAAGGTACCATAAGAGATACTTTCTCGCCAAAGTCAGCAGCCATATGTTGAAGTAAGGTGGCAGACAATCTCTGCCTGGTCTCTCAGGGTTTCCTATATCAGTCTCTAGCATAGAGCTTGTTTCTTTCTGGGCCTTCTCAGCTGCTCAGCTGCTCTATTCTCTTCAGCTGCAAACGATCTGCAAACCTAAATGATATTATTTCTACCCCATTTTTCAATAAAAACTGAAAGATGGGACATTCCTACTTAAATTGTGTACAATTTCTGTTTGGGTTGATTGTAAAGTTTTGGTAATGGATGGTGGTGATGGTAGCACAACATTGTGAATGTAATTATCAACTATTAATTATATATGTGAACGTGTTTAAAAGGGGACATTTTCTGTCATATATATATTACTAGAATAAAAATTAAAAGAAAAACATAGGATTGTATAACACAATGAACTCTTGTAAATGATGGACTATAATTAATAGTGTAAGTATAAAATATTATTTAATGAATTATAGCAAATATACAACACTAATGCAAGATGTTAATAATATGCGTGCTATATCTGTAAACTTACAACTTGTCTAACAAAAAATGTATATTAACTTTAAAAACATAAGAAAGTATTAGCCAGGATTTTTGTATTCTAATTAAGTAAATTCTCATTGCACTACCTTAGCTTATTGTATTACAATCTATACCTCATGCTCTGGAGAGTCCAATGACATCACAGAGTGCTTTTTACCTTTGAGTTGGATCAAGGAAGAAAATAATTACTGTGTACTTACAAAGAGAATAGATGGCACATCAGTGGAAGTTGTAAGTTTCCTTTTCATTATGAGTCTAAAAGAGATATCTTCCTAAGTGACCAGGCAGATTTCAAAAACACTAGTGCTTGTGCATCGTTGATAAAGTTGCCCAAAGGGAAATAAAAGCACAATTTGTTTAAATTGTTTTGAAGAAAATTAGAAAAAATAAATATGGTATTGGGGATAGGTTCTTGTCTCCCACAAAAGGTATGTTCAAGTACTAACTCCTGGTCCTGAGAGTTTGACCGCAATTATAAATAGAACCTTTGAAGATGTTATTAAGCTGTGCCCAAACTCAAATAGAGTGGTCCTTAATACAATATGGCAGAAGCCCTTATGAGCAGAGGAAATTGGATAGAGAAAAAAGGAAGTAATGGGGACGAGCCAGAAGCTAGAAGCCAATGAAACCCAGAAGATAAAGGAGAAGAAGCTGCCATATCACTTACCATGTGACAGAAAAGCCAAAGAGCCCCAAAGACTTCCAGCCAACCACAAAATACCCACCCTGGGAAGAAGCAAGACTTCTAACCCCTGAAACTGTGAGCCAATAAATTAATGTTGTTAAGCCAAGCATTTTTAGAGTATTTGTTTTACCAATCTTGAAACTAATACATATGATAAGTTATGGAAATCCACATATTAGAACCAAAGTTTAAGTAGATTGTTTCAATACTGTTATCTATTTCAGGGAGTGCCTCAGCAATAACATTGCATACAGTTTTAGTCTGTCTCTAGCTTCTCCATTTTCAGCTGCGACATATTACTTGAGGGCAATGGACACTGCCTATTAGACTTTTTTATGCCCAGTATAATCTAGTTGACTTATTACATTTTATATGAGTTAATAAATAAATCAATTAAAATGCTATCTATGAAAACACTCATTATACTTTTCCCCAGAGTTAATAAAACCAGGGCTAGAAAAATTTTATATAAAAGAATAAAAAGTAAATATTTTGGGTTCTGAGGACCATAAATTCCCTATCACAACTACTCAACTCTGCCATTGTAATGCAAAAGCAGCCATAGACAACACATTACAAAATGGGTGTGTCTGTGGTCCAATAAAGCTTTATTTACAAAAATAGGCAGTGGCCTGAATTTTAACTTATGGAACACAGTTTGCTAACCTCTGAACATGACCATAAATTGTATATATGTATATATATATATATATATATACACACACACACACACACACACAAATTAAATATATATGTATATATATATATACATTATATATAAATGTAAAGTGTATGTGTGTGTTTTAGTTTACTTGGCTGCTCAAGCAAATATGAAGTAACAGACTGATTTAATAAGGGGAATTTATTAGCTCATGGTTTTGAGGGTAGGAAAACTTCCAAATCTTTGTGTCATCAAGGCAATGCTTTCTTCCCAAAGAATAGCATTCTGGGGTTGGGGGTGATTGCCTGTAATACTTGGTCCTGGGCTCCTCTGTCACATGGCAATAAACATGGTAGCCTCTTGTGGCCTCTCTCTTCTCTTCCAGGTCCTGTTGACCTTCACACTCTCTCTGTGTCTGAGTTTCATTCTGCTTATAAAGGACTCCAGTAACAGGATGAAAGTTCTTACTAACAATAGGTTCACATGCACAGAAATGAATTAAACTTAAAAACATATTTTTTTGAGGGAAGACATAGCTTCATATATACATGCATATATATATATATATATATATATATATATGTATATGTATATGTAGTAAAGATCTAGATGTACTTTATCCTTTGCTAATGGTGCTATTAAACTAACTGCTATGCAGAAATGGAGGAAGTACCTCATTCCTATATTTGTTTCTAGCTCTTATAAGTGCTATCGTATCCAAAGATGAAGTGATTTATTCTTGAGCACAAATTTAACAATTATCTAAAATAATCCCTGCCTCAAGAGCCCTATTTTATATAGGCGAGTTCAACTCATCTTGATTGTGGTAGTGAGGAGGAATAGTTCAGACACTGGGAAGGGATAAACTTGTACTTAGATATAAAACAGGGCTCTTCATCATCTACCATTCCATCATTTGCCATTAATAAATATCCTCAAATTAAAAACATCCATTAGGTCTTACATGAAATAAATTATATAGTAAAGCATATTATGACATTGTGACTTTCTTTAATTTTCCTAAATCTACATTCTATCTATATTTCCTTGCTCTAGTCTCAATAAACTTGTTTAATATTACATTTTTGCTAATTTGGCTCTTGCATTCTTGATATAGATCTTACATTTTTAGTTCACCTCTCCAAGTTAGTTCAGGTTTTTATTCTTTCAAATTATCGTCTGACAACTTTTAACCCTTTTGTTTTACCTCAACACTTCTAGACCAGGACCAATCTAGGTAATGTCATCAGCATTGTCTCCTGATCTCAGGAATTTATTTTCTATAGTATGACTTTAAGATTTGTTCCTCTCCCTTGCTTTTAATGGCCCCTTTGCTCTAGAAGCTAATGATAAACTATTAGGGGTCCAAATCACAATACAAAGCAAAGCATACTAATTTAAAATATTGGAGAGTAGCAAGGATTGGCAGGGAACATCCTACAAAAATCTTCTACACCTTTTAGGGTCCCTGATGCTAGTTAGGCAAGATTCACCCAAGAGAAGGAAATTCACCTGGAGGCCTGTGTTCCACCCTTTGTATAGAGTTTAGGACAATGTTTCATTCCTGGGGTAGAAATGGAATAAAATGATATTGAGCAAGGAAATAGGGGAATAACCGTGGTTCAATGAGCTGAAAAGTCAATGTGTCCTTAGTTTGGTAACAAAATATGATGCTAAGGAGTTTGGAATTGCTGAACACCAGCACTTGTTTGTAGGACAACAGATTCTTAGCTATAGAGAAAGTTTCAAGAATAATACTGTGTCCTAAGTATTGTGGGTGTGAAGAAACCCAACTATCCCTATGAAATAATTATTGTTTTTGCACAGTCTAGGACAGAATGTTCGTTGAATAGTAGCTAGGTCTGTAGGTTAGGTTATTAAGTAAACTTCAGAGAGTTGAAAAAAGCAAAGGTAGATAAAATAAAGAAAGGATACATAGTTATTTTGGCTGTTAATTTTTTTCATCTAATTTAGTGGTTAGAAACATGTACAAGCACTATAATGCAAAATAATCAGTGATTAACAGTGATTTCTTCTGACAGGAATAATGATCTCTCAGAAGTGTATTTGGTGTTGGTATTGAACATTCAGTAGGAATGGCATGCCACATTCAGGACTTTTAAGTCAAGGAAGTTCATGGTAAAACTCTAACTTTCTTTGTATAATCAAATACTTGAGAAAATATATTATACTTTCCTTAGTTCATTTGTCTTAGTCAAATTTATCAATCTTAAATTTTTCTTCACAAAATGTAGATTAGTTACTTCTCCCTAAATTAAGATAAGCTTAGGTTTCCAGACTGCTCTGAAATACTCTTGTATTTTCCACAGAGTCTTCTACAATTGTTCTATTCAAATGTATTCTTTATGACCTCTGTATTAGTCAGGGTTCTCTAGGAAAACAGAATCAACAGGCGATATCTGTAAATAGTATGATATTTTATAAGATTCTCTCATGCATAAGTCCAGATCCTGCAGGCAGGCTGCAAACCAGGGGCTCTGATGAAAGTCCAAGGCAGGTCCTTGATGAGTTTCCAGGAGTCCTTGGCTGTCCAAAGAGGAACTGGGAAATTCTCTCTGAATGCTGAAATCACTTCCCCTTTTAAGACCCTCAACTGATCGGATAAAATGTCACTGTCTGCTGACAGCAATCTCCCTGGTTGATCTTAGATGTAATCAACCATCTATGCAGTAAACTCACAGACGACTAAAGCCCACAAATGTGTTTGTATTACAATTAACCCAGTGCTTCCTTTACCAAAAGCTGGGCACTGTTACCTGGCCGAGTTGACGCATTAGCCTAACCATCACAACCTCCTATTAGCAAATTTGCCAGGTATAAAAATTAACTCTTGTTCTTGTATTTGTTTTATTTCTTTTATGAATGAAATCATTCTAAGATAAAAAAATATATATTTCTGCATGCTTTAATATTCTTTAATTCCTTTCTCCTTTATTATGCCATGATACCTATTGTGCATATACATGAAAAATAAAGGTTGAATTGAGTTATAATTATCATTAAAGTATTATTACATGAAATTTTGGATTAAAAAGAATGAGTTGAGAAAGAATTTTAATACTTTTTCTGATATTTTAATGCTCTTAATGAGATGAGATTCTCAAATAAATCTTCAAAGCCTAATTTCAGTCCACCATTTATTTCCTTCCATTTTCCATTTTAACAACAAAATTCAGTAAAAATTTTTCTTAAGTGCTTTTGGCCATATCATATTTTAAAGACGAGTGACCTAAAAAGACAACTTACTCTTGTAATGTGTTAAATAGAGCCCTAAAACAAGCCTACTGACTTACTTCAATTTATCAAAAGAATGCGTCAAAAGCTACAAAATAGCTTAGACTGAGAGCCCCACGTAGATAGATCTCTGAAGAATATCTCTCCATTTTTACTGGTCTAGTTCTTAGTAGCATGAATGAGAACAATAACATGTCCTGGAGGTGAAAGAGTTCAGAGTGACTTGCTGAACTAAGTTTTCTAAATTTGGACAGTTTTTTTTTTCTTTTTTTCAGTCCCTTTGATGGTGATGTAGCAAGAGATCAGTTTGGTGATATTCAACTTTTCTTTTTTTTTATTCCCTGCCCTAGAATGTCTGACAATGAGAGCAGGAGCCTGAGGCAGCCAAATCTGAGCTACCATATCCAACAATACCAGAAGTCTTGCTATATCTTCCTCTATTTTCTGAAACTCAAATGAATTCCATAGAAAGGTCTGAAGTCCAGAATTATCAATGATATTTATTGTATAGCAGTTATGTTTACATAAGCGCAGTTTACATTGTGAAAGGCATAAGTTTTTTTCAAAAGGCATTGGTGACATAGACTCTGTCTTTGTGTGACCCTATATTTCTCATTTGGAGGGTGGAAATATATGGAATAATTAAGAAAAAAGTAAGCTATGGTGTGGTAGCTTCACTGTATTAAAGGCTCTTCTTTTTCACCTTTCTTGGATCCTGCCTTTTATCATTTAAATTTGCCGTGCTCTTTCATTCAGCTTGGTCACATGACCTTCTTTTGTCAATGGGATTCTAGATGATATAACACAAGCAGAGGCTTGTAAAAGAGCTTGTACATTTCTGCTTGTGCTGAATTCCTCTGCCATCATTCTGAGAAGACATAGACTAATCTGCTAAAGAAATAGTCAATTGACCCTCATCATCCTAGCTGAGGCCATGTTAGATTAGCCAAGAATCAGATAACCTATAGACATGTGAGCTAGTGTACTCAATATCAGCAGACTCACATATCCAGTTATCCTAGTTCATGATCAAGAAATGCTATTGTTTTATGCCATGGTGGCTTTTATTTTCCTTATGATTTGGCCCTGCTGTCTCCTTCTCTGACCTCATCTCCTTCTCTTCTTCCCCTTCACTCACTTGCTCAGCCACACGGTCTTCTTAAATCCTTCATGAATGGTCCCACGGCTGTGTCTTTGCATATATTACTTCTCCCTGGAATGATGTCCCTCCAGATACCTGCATGTTTTGTTTTGTTTTTCCTTCAACTCATTTGTTTCTTTACTCAACTATGATGCTATTAAAGCAGGCTTCACTGAAGAGCCTTGTGAAAGTACAACCTGTTGGTACCTCAGACCCACTATATTTCCCTTCCCTGAGATATTTTTCCATTACATTGAAAAATAATCTATCATACTATATATTGTACTTCTGTTTACAGGCTATCTATACCCCTCTATAACTAAGCTTCATTGAGCCATATATGTTTTTCTCTTACCTTTGTTTCTTAATCCCCAAGCCTTAGAATGGTGTCTGGCACAAACCAGGCCCTCAACAAATGTTCATTAAATAGATGTTCATTAACTAGAACAAAATGTATTATGCAAGAAAGTAATTCCTTTTATAGCTCCCATTTAAACCTCCTGCTTTTAATGATCTTAGAAAAGCATAATAGATTATAAGCTCAGTGGATAATTATTCCAATTGAAGAAACACTTCTAGCTATTATTTCCTTTAGGAAGTAGGTCTCTTTCACTTATTTCAATATTTCACTATTGAGGTATCAATTAGTCTTCTTCTTCCTCTTCTTCCCTCTATCACTCTAACTCTTCTCATTAGAATTTGTAAATAATATCAGAGTCAGGAAAACCCCTATATTTGCAATCCTGTTTCTGAATGACCTCTGGTTATATCTATTACCAAGATCTATGTTACAATTTAGTCTGGAGTAGCAGCGACTAGCTCATCATATCAGAAGGCAACATATGTTCTGGTGAGATAATTAATGATGATGTGCTGAGTACTTGAAGAATACAAAGCAGTAAGAAGGTTTGGTAAATAGTGGATGGGCTGCTCAGAATCAACCTATATACTTAGTATTTGAAGAAGCTGCATTTGTGGAATAATTCATAATAACCACATGGAGGAAAAAAAAAAATTCACCAGTCTCCTCTGTTGGAAACACATGATTTACTCCAAAGTAGCCATGGTTTCAGGGATGAGGTCTTACATACACGTAGTAATACATTTGGCTTCACTAAGTAAGCTCTGACTATAGCCATCTGAGTGTCCAACCTGCCAACATCAGGAGTCATGTGACCTTGATATGGTGCCATGTCTTGGGAGAACCAGCCAGCCACCGGCCTCCTAGAATCATGTTGTTTACACTTACCTTCACTGCAAATACAATTAGTTTGGATTTTGATTTTATTTCCCTGTCTGACATGCTCTGTTTGCATTGCTGTTATAGGCTACCCCAGTATCTTCTTTAATTTTTTGTTATTCCTTATAACATGGATTTTTGGAATCTGAATTAAAATATTAATGAGAAACAACATGTTTTGAATTTGGGGTACTCTGCAGGATGGAGTGCATGCTCTGAGCATGATTTATGCAGTTTTTTTTTCCCTCAGACAGAACATTTAAGTCTCGGATCCAAGGGGTAGAAGTTCAAGAGTTAAATGTCACTATTGTACATGATATCCACTTTCCATAATTAAGATTCGTGATTCTGTAGATACAGCTGTTTTAGGAAACTTCGTTGCTATGCATCCACCAAACATTCATTCTGTGCAAATTTTAGTTATGGTCACCTCACCATTTCATAATTCTCATGCCACTGAGTAAATGGAAAAAAAATATCACAGCTATAGTATTGCCTAGAAAAGTTTTTCTTAACAATCAATAAGACCCTGGGTAATGGCTATAGAATGCAGTCATAGGGGTGCATGGATGGAGCCAGAGGATCCTGGGTCATGGAGAATCTCATCTTATTCCCCAGCCCAATGATAACAACAAAGGGAATCCCATAGCTGTATTTTAGAGCCAAGACAACTAATAGTTCATGTTCTCCAGAATTGAAAATGTGGAATAAAATATTTTAAATGTATTGCACATAAGTTCTAAAACAAAATTAGGTACAAAGTAAGTGAAAATGCACAATTATTATATCTTGCCATGCTGAAAATTTCTAGTTTACTGCAAAGGAGACCAGAAATAAAGAAATAAAAAAGACAACACAGTTCAATTGTAAGAATTTCAGTATACTAAAAGAAGAGTTAAGTCAGGGCTCTGAATGGCAATGACTTCTCATAGCAAGGCAGTGACTAGGAACAAATATTGTTTTGTTTGTTTTTGATGTGATAAACTTATTCACTTTCCTAAGGCAGAATAAGGATCAACTGATCTCTGGAAGTTAATTCCAGCTCAATGACTGTCAGACTTGAGCTGTAAGTATTGCCTCTTCCTTTTTCCTTTTTTCCAGATAACTGTCAGTCTAATTTTTCTTTTCTGTTTGTGTTCATCAAACTTTGATTACACTGACATAACTTTTGCACAAATTCCCATCCCAAATATTAATGTGATATTGCAAGACAAAGGTTATGTGCCCTATATGTAAGTGTAATATTTGGATTGCAAGAGGCATCAGAGTCCTTTGCAAAGAACTAATTTGGGAAGTATATTTCTTAAATAATTATGCTAACTTGTGGATATCAGGTGTTGATCAACATATTTTTCTCTCAGGAGATTAAATTTGTTCTTTTTGATCTACTTAGAGAGGTGTATACTGTTGATATTCAGCCTAACTATTTTAGTAGAAATTTCCAAAAAGACAAGTCATTGACTGATTTGTTCAAATTCATTAAATGCTTACACTCAGTGTTCTTACAAAAAAAAAAAAAGGAAAAACAAAAAATGGATTAAAGAAATTCAAATACTTTTCTATATCATTAGGATTATGAAATAAATTCATCTAAAAAATCTAGGAAATACTGCGGTAGCATGCCTGCTCATGAGTAGTTTTGGTTTATTAAGAGTTTCCATAAAAATCTTTAAGAGTTGCACAAGTATAAAAGAAATATGTCTGAAGAGAATGGCATTCATCCACTAATGTTTGTTCCCAAGGAGAGATCATTTCTTCAGAGCCTCTGCCGGTCATGGGTGAACTCTGCTGTTAATGGTCTGTGAATAGCATCATGGATACTCTCCTGGGGACAGGCCTAGTTGCTAATAATTTCCACCATGCAAATATGCTCATTGACCTACAATGGGGATGAAAGTGCAGCCTTCTGGAGCTGTTTGCAGCAATTAAAGTCAGTGCCCATGGTGAATAATTTCCACTGTAATAACAGGGCGTGTGGCTAAAACCGTGTTCTGTCTTTCTCTCATATTCTGTAATTCATACCACCTTTCTCCTTAGACTACCAGTGTCAAGTGACTTTGTCTAGTGAGATTTTCCAGCAGAGTCAGTGTGTCTACATTGTCACATATATGAAATTAGGCAGTTCAGAACATAATAAGACTAATGGAAATATGCGTTAACTCTTCTCTACTTTAATATCTGTATTTTGTATGTACTTTCACTAGCACTATGACAGGCGTAGGTGGAAACGACAGCTTAATAGAGCTGTATATGGGATATAAATTGAAATAGAGTCAGGGAAGAAGTCAGAGAGGTTTTTTTTCTTTCTCTCACCACAGGCACTTACTATTATTCCTTATTGAGGTATAATAATATATAATGTATTATTCATTATTAATTCTATAACTGATTTTGAAAGTTTGATAAAGTGATAACATATACTCACAACCACAAACCCAAAATTTGAGAAAAATGTTACCATTACTACCACAAAAATTTAAAAATATAAGAAAAAAGGATGTGGGTTTCCTGATTCCTGTTTTCTTTTCGGGAATCATAAGGACTGGTACAGTCTCTTTTGCATCTGTTGTAATTATAACTTTTAAATGTCAGGAATTGCATCCTTTTAAAATCTATGTGTATATATGTTTAACAGAGAGTTTTAATTTATGTGACTAATTCTATATTTTGTAACAGATAACTAAAATAAACAGATTTCATTTTATAAATGAAAAGCACTCTACTTTACCAGGGAAGGAATTAAAAGTTATTTAAGTCTATTTTTTAGGTCTATTATTTTTTGCAATGGATACAATTCAGATACATCTCCATAATATATTACTAAAGCTAACTATGTTATTGAAAAAGTTGGGTAACCATGCATATAGGCCTGGATCTTGCTTAAAGTTCTTAATTTTCCTTAAGAGGAGTTGAAACATATCTCCAGAATTGTTTGGAAAAGTTGGCATTTATCAGAAACAAATAATATTGGCACTTCAGGTGCCAAAGTTCATTTCTTACCCATAAACCTTATGAAAAATAATATTTTGCAATAGCACTTGAGGGATATACTGTCCATGAATTCTCTAGAAGCAGCATTATATTTTTAAGTCAAATTTTTGTCTACATATTACCATTTAGGTTTATATAATCATCTGTAAAAATATAACATGCTCTATATTTACTATATTTATTAATTTCTACTCTCTCTAAGATGTAAGTTTCATAAGGGCATAAATTTTGTTTAATCTGTCCAATTCTACATCCTTGAACTTAGACCAATTCTTAGCACATGAGGATGAATGGTTAGTATACATTTGTGGGAAGAATTAATGTGTCAGTGAGATATCTCAGATTTTAGTTGGCTTTTTAGTTTACATCATAGATTCTGTTTTGTTTGTTTTGATGCTTAAGGCAAAACAAATAATGAATGCCAGTTGAATGCATTTAGAGCTTCATAATGTCTTTAACTTTTTTTTGTTGTTTTGAATTCAACAAATATTTAATGTGACTCTCTATTTTGTTATTTTTGAAAGTTATGTAAAACATTTTAGGAATCAGAAAAGAGGAAAAGGAAAGGAAAAAGAAGGAAGGTAGGAAGGACTTTAGGATGAAAGTGCAGAAAGCAGAGGGGTAAAATGAAGGTACAAAAGAAGATTAAAAAAAAAAAAGAAAGGAGGAAGGAAGGAAGGAACATCGTCCAAAAAAGCAAGCAAATAAGAATACAAGAAAAAAAATTAGAAGAGAGGAATTTTAGGAGTGAAGGAAATGGAGAAGTAAGGATCTTAGCAATGAGGGAGAAAGAACAAACTTGAGCACAATGCCTTAACTGGAAAGACTGACGCTGTAGGGCAAATGTGAAATATTTCTTGGTTGAATATATTATATTCTGGTAAAAGCAAAACTATCATGGGTAGGTGCCCTTTGCTTAAATTTTAGAAAACGTGGGGAGTTTTTCAGCTCTTTCTTTAAACAAATGAATGAATCATTATATAAATAAAGTAAGTAAGAAATAAATTTATATTTATGCAGTGTAACTAACATCAAAAATTGTAATTTATTTTAGTTCTTTCTAATATTATAAAAAAAGTCTTACAATAAGACTAGAGATAGTATAACTTTAATATTACCATAAGTAATTTTGAATAAAAAATAAAATGTTGCTATGAATCACAAAATTCTAATTCTACCACTGTAGTGCCTGCCAATATTGATTTAGTTTATTATTATCCAATGCTTAAATGCAATAAACAAAGGGTATTATTCAGTGAAGAACAGAGTTATAACCAATCCCATCTTATCACAATGAACAAGCAGCAAACTGACTGTTAGATTGATGGGAAGAGTTTAAGCTCTCCTCCAACTGCAGCCATCAATAACCTATAGGAACAATAATTCATCATATGCTTGAAGGCTTAAAACACAACCAAACTGCTAGTCCTTACAAGTGCTAGAGTTTGTTCTCCCTCAGCAGTCAAGGAAAAGAACAAAACCAGTATTTGAGGAAATATGGTTACAGCTTAAAAAAGAAACACATTCACTCATTTCTCTGAAACATTACATCAAAATTACTTTAAAGGCAGTAAATGCTGTTTCTTGTCATTTGTTTCCTTACACAAAGTCTCTTCAGTCTCTTCTCTCTGAAATCTACTAAAAATAAATGATTTAATGGGAATCCATAGTTATCAAACTCTTATATATGAATATGTTAATGTTACATCAAGGACTCCTTTTCCCTTTGCCTTGCTACTGAGAGTGTATACCATAATATGTCTTGGCTTTAACTATCGGAATTTACTATCTTACAATCTTACAGTTTTGAGGCTGAGAAAAATGTCCAAATCAAGGCATCATCAGGTGATGCTTTCTTTTCAAAGACCAGCTGCCTGGGATCCTGGACTCTTCTATCACATGGCAAGGCATATAGTGGCACCTGCTGATCTCTTCCTTCTCTCGTTTTCACAGCTTTCAGCTTCTTGCTTCTATGGCATGGTTTTCTCTCTCTTTGACTGAATTTCCTTCTCTTATAAAGGACTCCAGTAAGAGGATTAAGATCCACCCTGACTGAGGTGGGTCACATACATAAAGCTTCAAACCATCGCAGCCTGTTAGCCGTTTGGAAATTTCTACATTAAAAAAACTAAACAAAACAAAAACAGTGACAGTGATGTTGGACTGGGAAATATATATTTAAACTTATTTTCCTTCCCTCTACTGCTCTGTCTTTTGGGAAATTGACTAGTATTGACTGCATCAACTATGTGCCCTTGCCTTCTGGTTTCTAAATGTATTTGACAAAAGAGAATTAATGGCAAGATAATAGAAGGTAGAATAGCAGTAGAGGTGCTGGAACAGAAAAACCGCAAGCAAAGAATTCTGTATCCAACAAAATCATCCTTCAAAAATGAGAGAAAGATTAAAATATTAACAGATTAACAGAAGTTTAAAGAATTCATCAAGAAGAGTCCTGCTCGTCATGAAATAATAAAGGAAGTTCTGAAGGTTGAAAGGAAAAGACTGGAGAGAGAGGTTTGGAGGATAGTGTAGAAAAGAAAATAATTAGTAATAGTAACTACAAGAGTATAAAAAGAAACAAAAATAATATGTCATATCTAAGACTATAGATAAGATGGTTGAAGTAAGTACTGCCTTTACAGGAATAATATTGAATTCAAATGGATTAAACTCTCGATTAAGAGACATAAATTGGAAGAATGGATAGAAAAATATGACCCATCTATCTGGTGTCTACACAAGACTCACTGTGATGGTTAGGCTAATGTGTCAACTTGGCCAGGTAATTGTGTCCAGGTGTTTGGTCAAGCAAGCACTGGGCTAATTGTAATACAAGAGCATTTATGGACTTCAGTCACCAGTGAGTTTACTGTGTGGATGGCTGATTACATCTGCATCAATCAGGGAGATTGCATCAGCAATGGGTGATGCTTTTATCCAATCAGTTGAATGCCTTAAAAGGGGAAATGATTTCAACATTCAGAGAGAATTTCCCAGCTCATCTTTGGACAGCCACCTTCTTCCAGAAACTCATCAAGGACCTTTCATTGGACTTTCATCAGAGCCCCTGGTTTGCAGCCTGCCTGTGGAGCCTGGACTTGTGCATCCCCACGGTTGTGTGAGAGACTCTTATAAAATCTCATATTATTGACAGATATATTCTGTTAATTCTGTTTCCCAAGAGAACCCTGACTAATACACTCACCTTAGACCCAAAGACACAAAGAGGTTGCAAGTGAAAGGTTGGAAAATGATTTTCCCTGATAACAGTAACCAAAAAGATCTGTGTCAGCTATACTAATATCAGAGAAAATAGACTTTAAATTTAAAAATATTGTAAGATACAATGAAGGACACTATATATTAATGAAACAGTCATTCTTTCAAGAAGAAGGAAAAATCATTAATATTTATGGACCTAAAAAAAGGTGCCTCAAAATACATAAGACAACAAGGGCAAAACTGAGGGGAGGAACAGACGCTTTTACAATCATAATGGGGACTTCAGTACAACACTCTTAGCAACAGACAGAACATCTAGACAGAGGACCAATAAAGAAACAGAGATCATGAATAATATGTCAATGGAACTAGAACTTACTGACATATATACAGAACATTGTACCCCAAATTGGCACAATATACATTTTTCTCAACTCTTGTGGATGATTCTCCAGAATAGACCACATGTTAATCATAGAGAAAGTCTCAATGAATTTGGAAAGATTCAAAGTATACGAATAACTCTCTCTGACCACAACAGAATGAAGCTGGAAACAATAAAGGGTGGAGAACTAGAAAATACACAAATAAATGGAAATTATACAACATACTTTTAAGCAATCAGTGGGTCAAGCGAGAAATTGTAAGAGAAGTCATTTAATATCTCACAGTGAATGAAAATGAGAACACAACATATCAGAGCGTATGAAATGTAAGGAAGGCAGCACTGAGAAGGAAATTTATAGCCCTAAATCTTTTTTCTTCCTAAAAAAGAAGAAAGAGCTAAAATCAAATAACTAACAGTGGTCTGGAGAAACTAGAAAAAGGGCAGCAAACTAATCCCACTGCAAGCAGAAGGAAATAAATATCAAAGATTAGAGCAGAATTAAATGAAATGGAGAACAAAAAGAACAATAAAAAAACAATAGAATTAACAAACCAAAAGTTAGTTTTTTAAGAAAATTAATAAAATTGACAAACTTTTAGCTATATTAACAAAGAAAAAGAAAAATAAGATGCAAATAAAATCAGAAACCAGAGAGGGGACATCCCCACTGACCCCACAGAAATAAAAAGATCATAAGAGGACACTATGAAAAACTGTATGCTAACAAGGTGGATGAATTTTTAGAAAAACACCAACATCTTACAATGATGAATGAAGAAATAGAACAGACCAATCACGAGTAATGAGATTGAATCAGTTATCAAAAAACTCCCAAAAAAGAAAAGCTCAGTATCAGATGGCTCCACAGGTAAGTTCTATTAATCATTCCAAATGAACGAATACCAATCCTACTCAAATTCTTCCAAAACTCGAAAAGGGGGTAACATTACCTATTGCATTCTATAAAGCCAACAGCACCCTAATAGCAATGTCACCATAAAGAGACTACAAGAAAGAAAATTACACTTTCACTATTTACAGCTGACATGATCCTATATATAAAAATTCTGGAAATATCTACAATAAAGCTACTAGAGCTAAGAAAAAAGTTCAGCAAAATGCCAATATATAAGATCAACCCTCAGAAATTGGTATTGTTTCTATACCTTAGGAATGTGCAGAGGAGAAAATCAAGAAAAAAATCCCATTTAAAATCACAACAAAAGGAATCACATATCTAGTAATAAACTTAACTAAGGATCTAAAGAAGTGTACACAGAAAACTATACAACATTGCTGAAAACTTATAGAAAACCTTAATAAATAGAAGAATATTTCATGTTTATGGATTGAAAAATACATATCATTGAGATGTCAATTCTACCCAAATTGAATTCTAATAAGAATTCAAACTGCATTTTTGGCAGAAAGGGAAAAGCCCATTATCAAATTTATTTGTAAGATTAAGGGGCCCTGAATAGTCAAAAACATCTTGTAAAAGAAGAATGAAGTTGGAGGGCTCAGACTTCCTGACTTTAAAGCATATTACAAGGGAACAGATGTAGTTCATGTAGTTGACCTCCTGTTTCCCATATTTGAGGTCCTGGATTCGATCTCTGGTCCCTTCTAAAAACAAACAAATGAAAAAAACAATTCTTATTGGGAAGTGGATATAGCTCAGTAGTTGAGCACCTGCTTCCCATGTATGAGGTCTTAGGTTCAATACCCAGTACCTCCTAGAAGAAAAAATAGAAAGAAAAAAAAGCATTACAAAACTACAGTGGTCAAAACTTCATGGTATTGGATAGACATATTGACCAATGGAACCAAATTGAGAGTTCAAAAATATACCTGCACATCTAACGCCAACTGATATTTGATAAGGTTTCCAAGTCCAGTCAACAGGGATAGAATAGCCTCTTCAACAAATTGTACTGTGAAAACTGGCTATCTATAACCAAAGAAATTAATGCCCTATATAGAAATTAATTCGAGATGAATCAAGACCTAAATTTAAGAGTCAGGACCATAAAACTCCTAGAAGATAATGTAGGGAAGCATCTGCAGGATCTGGTGGAAGGCAATAGTTTCAGAAACTTTACAACAAAAATGCAAGCAATGCATTTAAAAATAGATAAATGAGACATCCTCAAAAGTAATAAACTTTGGTCCTTCAAAGTAGTTTGTCAAGAAAGTGAAAAGGCAGTCTACATAATAGGAGAAAGTATTTGGAAACCACATATCCAATATGAGGCTAAAATCCAGCACACATACAGAAATCCTACAACTCAATAACAAAAAGACAAATAACCCAAATGAAAAATGAGCAAAAGCCTTAAACAGACACTTTTGCAAAATGGAAATACAAATGGCTAAAAAGTACATAAAAATATGCACAACATCACTAGCTATTAGAGAAATTCAAATCGAAAGTTCAATGAGATAACATTTCACACTAGCTAGTCTGGCTGCTAATGAAAAGAAAAACAAAACAAAACAGAAAACTACAAGTGCTGGAGAAAATGTGGGGAAATAGGAACACTCATTCATTGTTGGTGGGAATGTAAAATGGTGCAACCACTGTGGAGGACAGTTTTTGTTTCCTCTGGAAGCTAAGCATAGAATTGCTATGTGATCCGGCAATCCTGTTATGAGATATACACACAGAAGAATTGAAAGCAGGGACATGAATAAATACATGCACACCAATGTTCGTAGTGGCATTATTCACAATTGCCAAAAGATGGAAGCAACCCAAGTGTCCATATTGATAAACATTAGGTGGTTTATACAAAAGATGGGATATTTGTCAGCTGTAAGAAAGAATGGAGTACTGGTGCGACAACAGGGATGAACCTCAATGGCCTTATGTTAAGTGAAATAAACTAGAAACAAAAGAATAAATATTGCATGAGCTAAATGATATAAACTAAGTATAGTGAGCAGACTTATGGAGATAGAGTCTGGAAGATAGTTTACCAGGAGATAGAATGGGAGTAAAGAATGGTGAGTTGATGCTTAATCTGTGCAGAATTTATAATTAAGTTGATTTTAATGACTTGGAAATAAATGGAGGTGATGGTGACTCAGTATTGTGAGGGTAATTAACAGCATTGAAGTGTGTGTGAATGTGGTTGAAAGGGGACATTTTGGGTCATACGTGTTGCCAGAAGGAAAGCTAGAGGATAAAACACGGGACTGGATAACACAGTGAACTGTGGAGTGGCCAAGGATAATGGTTAATGATATAAATATAAGAAAGTTCTTTCAGCAGCTATAACAAAGGTACATCACTTGTACAAAGTATTGATAGTGGGGTGGTATATGGGGAAAAATGCACCTAACACCGCCAACTCTTACTCTCCAGTTCTGCATGCTGCCCTGGACAACTAAGAAAATTATGAATACAGATCAGTCCCATGCCCAAAACAAGGAATATCTTCAACTTCAAGGAAAACAATTCCTTTCCTCTGCCCCATAATATCTAAGTCCCCTCTCAGCCTGAAGCAGTCAGAGTGGACATCATCCCAAACCCCACAAGATTGAGTAATAAAAAAAATAAGGGAGGCATATAACCACGGTTCAAAGAGATTTACTTTTTCTGAAGTTATTGAAATAAATTGGGCTTGAAAAGCAATGCGGGCTCTCTCTAAGCCAAACTCAGCATATGAATGCATTACCTTCCTCCCAGTGTGGGACATGACTCCTGGGGATGAGCCTCCCTGGCAGCAAGAGATTACTACCAAGTGCCAACTGGCAATATGACTGGAAAAGGACCTCAAATAAAAGTGGGAAAAGGTAAAGACAAATGAGTTCATATGGCTAAGAGACTTAAAAGTGAGTTGGGAGGTCATCCCAGAGGTAATGCTTATGCACATCTCAGTAGAACCTCAAAGGCTTCCAATGTGTATATCACCCCAAATAGAAGGGCTCCTGGGGGCTCTGGAGACACCCAGGCCCTATATCAGGGTGGATAGCTCTGGAGTTTGGTGCCTTATCAGTGGGCCCTGCTTTGGAATCTGTGTTCCTGAGAGTGACAGAGTTGGACTCAAATGTGTCTTCCCTGTACATGGTCCATCTGTTCCTTCTATTCAAACCTACATGTGGTGCTGGAATTTTTAGGTGTACTTCCAGATACTGGAGTCTTTGGGCTGTCCATGTGCCAGCTGGATCCGGAATCTCGGTGGAGCTGCAACTCCTACTCTACAGCTCGATAGACTCATACAGGACACCTGGGGGGGAAATGATTATGGACAACAGCCATCCCAGGGAATGGAGAGAGTCTGCAGCTGCAGGAAGGATAATCCCATCCATCTTATCCATGGGATATAAGCCCCCTCTCACTTGGAGGTAGAGTCAACATCACCATCCCAGACTCCTCAGGATTGGGGGGAGAGCTATGGGCTAGAGTGGACTTACTGGTATTCTGTTATAGACATATTGTGATTCAAGCAATGGAAGAAATTACAACAGTAATGTGGAGCCAGTGGCCACTGGACACTCTGGGGGCAGGGAGAGGGAAAAGCAGTTGTAATCCAGGGTTTTTTTCGGGACTTGGGAATTATCCTGAGTGACATTGCAACGACAGATATAGGCCATTTTATATCATCATATAACATGCAAAACTGTGTAGGAGAGAGTGTGGTCTACAATGTGAACTATGGTCCTTGCTTAATGGCAAAGCCCCAGGATGTGTATATCCTTTACAGGTGATGTGCCACATTAATGAAGAATGTTTACGTGTGGGAGGTTGTGGGAGGTGTAGGAGGTTGGGCAGATGGGAATCCCTATAATTTTTGTGTAACATTTATGTAATCTAAGTATCTTCTAAAAAATAAAAAAAATATTTTATTTTTTTTAAAAAGAGAGAGAAATCACAGATGCTGGACCACACACCTGGAAATTCTGCTTACCAGGTTTCTAGGTACGTCATGGGAGGATCTCACAACTGTACGCTTTAAGAGCTTTACAGGTGATTCTAGCATAAAGCTAAGATTGGGAATTATTGTCTAGTCTCATTCCATTTATTTTCTGCATTTTTATGTCAAAAAGAGAAGGTGGCCAAGTTTCCCAGATTGCTTATTGTTGAAAGTCTTGCCAGGTATTATACAATATATCTGAAGTTTATGTATTGAGGATGTCTGGTCAAAAAGTTCCTGTTCCAGTTTGTTTTAATATCACAACCACCTGCTATGCTCATAAACTTATAAAATATTTTATATGTTATTATGTATGCACATGCTGATATTACAGATAAATAGAGGATATTGGTGGTAATATAGTAAAATTGCTGCATCAATATTGCAAATAAGTAAAATACTTAAATAGAAAAAAAAAAAGCAGTGCAAGAAATAACTGCACCTTCAGTTCCATCCCATCTTTAGGAAACAAAAGAAACATCATGTTGATCTTTTCAAATAACCTTACGTCTTTTACATACCATGTTTTTGACAGAAATAAAGACTATTTGTAACAGTATAAAATGTGATTGTTTGCCTGCCACTTGTGGTGAAGCAAATGCAAGTAGTTCCACTGCAATATTGCTAAACAATATTGTACAAAAATATATGAGATCATTTAGTATTGCATCCAACAAAAAGCCATTTTCCTTTTATTTTTTTCACATGTAATACTCATTAACCATTTAAGTGTTTATGGGGACATTTGACTGATATATCTTTATTTGGCAATTTATTCAGGGAATAATCACATTTTCAATTGGTTTTCTCTGCCTCATTTTTCTCTATATATATGTCTCTTTCTTCAAATATTAAATTATATCTATCTATCTATCTATCTATAGAGAGACATATCTTATTGAGTTTTCACTAAATACATCAGTATAACCAATATCCAGACCATCAAACAGACCACAGACCATTATCTTCACCCTAGGAAACTCCTTTGTGTCCCTCTCAGTCACTCTACATGCATGAATAAAAACACTTCTGAAATATATGATACACAAACTTTTGAATGTGGCTTCTTTCACCCAATGTTAAACTGTTAAATTTGAGAGATTCATCTATGTTGTTGTGTGTAGTTGTTGATTGTTCATGCACATTGCTATATAATAGTCCATTGTGTGGACCACAATTTATTAAACCCATTCTACTATAAACTAACATTTGGTAGTTTCCAATTTAGACCTTTTAAAATAGGATTGTTGTGAATATCGGATACATGGTTTTTTACAGATTTCCTGTAAACAATTTTGTTGTGTATACCCCTGGGTTGGCAGTACTGGGTAATGGATGTGTGCATTAGTTCAGCTTAGTAGATACTGAAAATTGTCTTTCATATTATCCTTACAACAAATCTGTGATGTAGTTAGAATAGGCTAAGGATAGTAAATTCGCTTGTTTATTTAGCATTGGTAACAGTTAAACAATAATGATAAATTCTTTTTCTTGGTTGAATCATAATTACTAAAATTTCTTTTTGATTTCAGATTTGCATTATTAATGAAATATCAAATTTAAAATGAGCAATTCTTGTCAAGGATGCTAATATTAAAGCAAGTTCATACCCACAGAATGCACACCCTGTATTCATCCTTTCAAACTTCCAAGTAAAAACATTATGGAGTTTTGGACTTTAGAGCATTTGGAATTCTGGAATCATTGCGAGTCTGTAATATCATCTTCTTCTGGTTGTTGTTTTTTTCACCAAAAATTACTCAGTGATTCAATTAATAAATGAATCCCTATTGCCTATATTTAAATTCATAAATTTGATAATTGACTCTCAACTTTTATGGAAAATTGATGGAGAAGGTGATAAAGAAAAGAGTAATATGGGCCACAGTCCATGTCAGGTGGAACATTTTTTTAATTTTCATAGATTGAAATCTGTTGTGATCATAGTTTAGTTAAGTATACAAAATATATGGGATAAAAAAAAATGAAAGGCTTTTGTACTATTCCTTTTATTATCTCTTTTATTTCAACATTTAAAATATTTAAAAATATAATATGAATCTATAAATGACACGAGAGATAACTTTTATTAAAATGAAATATTAGAAGCAGTGAAAATATAAGTGGCTCTTTCAAATCCATTAATGGGTACCAGAAAGAAAGTATCTAGGCTCACATCAACTATACCAGAAATGAGTGTGCCAATACTGTGCCTAATTTGTCAGGCAATATCTCATTTTACTTCCCTCCTATGCTCCAAAACACTCCCCAGTTCTTCCCTGCCCGTGCCTCTATCTCAATGATATGGAGATATAGAGCCTAGTTTGAGTTTTAATGTTTAATATTACCATATTTGCAATGTTGAGCTATTTATTTCATGTTTCTGAACTTCACTTTTATTATCTGTAAGATGAGAATAATAGTAATATCTTCCCCATGAGGAACCAGATGTTTAAGATACTCAAAATATAAAACATAGATAAAAAGCACTTACAATCTGATAAATCTTATAAAATTATTAGCTATCATTTATTTTATCCCTAGAAGAAGGATAAATTATATGATGTAGTAGATAGAACACCTGAATTGTCTAACAAAAGAACTGTAATTTCTTTCATAGACCCAAGTCATCTGGCTTTAAGTCTACCAATTACAGTTTGCCTTCTTTTAGCATGTTCAAAACTATTGTCGTGATTTATCTATATCTATTTTTCCAGAAGTTTATTCAGCCTTTTTAAAAAAATGACTTCTAAGTTCTTTAAAACCATTAGAAGTAAATGGTTTCTTTATTTGGACTGTAATATGAAATCATTCTTCAAAATATAAGGAATACAGAAAATATTTTAATTGAATCCTTTTTTATATGTGATTATATAATGATTATTGTTTCTTAATTATAAAATACATTTTCTTCAATTTCAGAAATGATTTCTGGTAAAATTGCAAAACATTATATCTTTCTGTAAGTTCATTTAACAAATATTGAGTGTTGACCGTCAAGACACATATTTCATTGTTTGGGGTTTATTGAAGTATATCAGTCGTACATGAACATACATAAACAATAAGTGTATAGTAAATGTTGTGAACTTATAAAATAAACATGCACAACATCATACAGGGGTCCCATATATCACCCCTCCACCAACACTGTGCATTGTTGTGATACATTGGTTACAAACTATGCAAAAGCATCATCAAAATATTACTACTAACTAGAGCCCATATCTTATATTTGTTGTATTTTTCCCCCAAACCTACCCTATTTTTTTAAACAAATCAATTTTATTGATACATATTAATAAAGCATACAATGTTTCAAAGTGCATAATCAATGATATGTGGTATAATCATATAATTGTGCATTCATCACTTCAATCATTATTACAGCATTTTCATTATTTCAATAATAATAATAAACAAAAAACAGACCAAAAAAAGAAATTCTTCCCCTCTCAGTCTCTCTGTTTCCCCTGCTGTACATAGCTGCTATTTCTGGCTAGTCTTGCACAATTATTTATTTGTTTATTAAGCAGTTTTATTGAGATATATTCACATACCATATGAACTATCCAAAGTGTTTAATCAATGGGGTTTTTTTTTTAGCTGTTAAAAAGGCTTTTGTTGCAAAATTGTAAAATAAATAGAAAAAATAGATTGAAAGAAATTACAAATTTTAAAAGAGAGTGACAGACCAGGTTAGATTTAATATAATCAATTATAAGAAATAGATAGTGTAGCAACAAACATTTATAAATGTAAATAATAATTCTAATATAATATTCTGGGAATTGAATAACAATGTGAAATGCACAAACATTCACATTATTGGTGTCTGAGAAGAACAGAATGGAAAAGGGGAAGAAAGAATATTTGAGGAAATAATGACCAAAAACTTCTCAACCCTTATGAAAGACACTATCAATATCCAAGAAGGACAATGCACCCCAAACAAAATAAATCTGAATAAATCTACACGGAGACACCTACTATTCATTATGACAAACATCAGAGATAAATAGAGGATTCTGAAAGCAGCAAGAGAAAAGCAAAGCATCACATACAAGGGAAACTCGATAAGATTAAGTGCAACCTAACATCAGAAACCATGGAGGAGAGAAGAAAGTGGTATGATGTATTTAAAGTACTGAAGGAGAAAAACTGCTAGCCAAGAATTCAGTATCCAGAAAAGCTGTCCTTCAAAAATGAGGGCAAGTTCAAATCTTCATAAACAAAAACTGATAGAATATGTTACCAAAAGACAAGATTTACAAGGGATACTAAAGGGGCTGCTGCAGCCTGAAAGGGAAAAACAAGGGTGAGAGATTTGGAAAAGAGTTTAGAAGTGAAGATTATTAGGAAGGGCAAACTAAAGGATAAGAAGACAGACAATAGAACAATATGACCACAGACAGCCGAAGGACAAAATGAATGAAGTAAGCAATGCCTTTGCAGTAATAACACCGAATGTTAGTGGATTAAACTCCCCAATCAAGACATAGATTGATAGAATGGATAAAAAAATATGAGCCGTCTATATGTTGTCTACAAAAGACCCACCTCAGACAGAAGGACACAACCAGGTTAAAAGTGAAAGGTTGGAAAAAGGTATTCCATGTAAATAGTAACCAAAAAAGCTGGAGTAGACCAGATAAATATAAAATAACAATATTATAGTATATGAACAATAATTACCCAGTGCAACTAGCAAACTGTTCCTGTGATCAGTATTCTGTAAGTTCATTCATACAAAATAAACACTTGCTTTTAATTGAGGAGGACTGGAGATGAGATTTTTTTTGGATACTTCATTTTTCTTAACTGTTTCTTATGCACTCCCATTAATTAAAATAACCCATCTGGATCAATAATAATTATAATGTTGAAAAAGATTTTGAATTTTTCTACCTCATAAAATTATGAGTTGGCATATTGTTATCTGCTGTAAATCATTCCAATAAGAAGTGAGGAATTCCCAAATAGGAATTTGATTATCCAGAAAGAATTATGGCCTAAATGGAAATTTAATAACTAGCCTAATTTATTTCATTCTTAGAGATGATTATGTCCAATAGTTAGAGCTGTAATATAAAAATTATAATTTTGTTATAATTAATTTCTATCATGGTTTATCTTTTTACTCTCTTGAAGGAAATTTCCATCCCAAATAAATATGAAAGTAAATATAAAGTAAGTTTATATTTATCTTTAAGTGAAAGGTCTCAACAGAGGTTCAAAGACCAAATTATGTAGAGTCTGGTTGTTTGCATTTTATGCCATCATTAAATATTTACTAAACTTCTTTTTTATTTTATTTTTTAAGAGTTATAATAAATATTTTATTATAAGTCTTTTTACTTTGCATTTGTCCATTGTTCTAGAACTACATTCATGTTTCAAATATACTAGTATATATACATGAAGTTTTTATTTCATATCATCACTTTAATAAATTTAAATTTATTTATGATGACTTTTAGGATAGTCTCACCTTTTGGGGATCAGTTATTATTATATTTATAGTTTCATTGACTTTTGCTCATTGAGAATTGATCCCTGATGTGTTTTCCATTTATTTACTTTGAGTCAATCCTGAGCAGAAGTTATATTTTTTCTAATACCAGGACGGTGGTTTGGTGGAAAAGAAGAATGCAGTGTTTAGATTTTTGCCTCTAGTAGTATCCTTTAAATATCCTTTAGCCTGAAATTGCATGCATGTTAACTTCTTGTGTTCAGAGAATTTCCATTAAGGAGAAGAACATATAAAGCTTCCAAGCTAACTCGAGGGATTTCAGTTATTTACAATATTTTTTACAGTTGGGACTTTGAACAGAGATGAGCTTGCCAGCCTTCCCCTGGGACAATGGTAAAGTTTCCTTGCCTGCTATCATTGGCATTTCCTACTTATTTGTCTCTTATATTTGGAAGACTGTTTTAATATCCCTCTTAGCAGGGGCCAAAATTCCCGAAATCTTGTCCCTATATATATTACTCAAAGGATTAGAGAGGATGTGCTCTTAACAGATATCCTTTTCAGAGTCGTGACAGCAGCAGTTTGCAGAGTTACAACTCCACATTCAGCCTCTCCATGTATCTGAGATCCAGGTAACTCCATGACTTTACTGAGGGTTCATCTGGAAAGAATTTAATAACATACCATGTATCTCCAATATTGTTATGTGACTGTTTAAAGCAGGGACCAAAATATTGGTAGAGCCAGGAATCTCAAATCTCTTCTTAAGTAATATCTGATCTTTACATTTTTACATATTTTTATTTTTTAAATTTTATTTTTATTTCAATGTTACAACTTACTCCATTAAGAAAATATTACTACAATAACAATAAATCTTCTTTGGTCAATGGTTACTCTCCTTCCTTATTTTTGTTCATTCATCAAACTTGAGGGATTTGGGATGATGTCCACTCTGACTGCTTCAGGCTCTAAGGAGACTTAGTTATTATGGGGAAGAGATAAGTAATTGTTTTGCTTGTTATAGCAGTTTGATATTGTTTATGAATTCCAAAAATAGATATTGGATTATGTTTGTAAACCGGTTTATTCCTCTGGGCATATTAGATTATATTGGATCCAGAGGTCTCACTTTTACTTAATTAAATAATTAAGTCTTTGAATGGGCCACATCAGTAGGATGTTGAGTCCCACCCCCTTGGTGGGCAGAGACTCACAGAGAAACTGCATCACAGAGAAGGGAGGTGAGAATTTTGATTCTGGAGCCTGGAAAGTAAACACGCAGAGAAGCAGATAAGGCTCCATTAGACACTGCAGAAAACCTGGGAAGAGAGACAAGCTGTTCACCTGACAGGCTACAGCTGGCGTTGTGGAGAAAGCAGAGCAGCTGAGCCCAAAGAGAAATGAGCCCCAGGAAGAGAGGAACCCAGGAAGCCTGAACCCTTGCAGACACTAGCAGCCATCTTGCTCCAACACATAACAACAGACTTTGGTGAAGGAAGTAATTTATGCTTTATGGCTTGGTAAGTGTAAGCTTCTACCCCAAATAAATACCCTTTATAAAAGCCAACAGATTTCTGATATTTTGTGTCACCACCCCTCCAGTTGACTAAGATACCTGCTGTTGAAATTACTCCTTGTTTTGGGGATTGGACTTGTCCATCATCATCATTTTGTTAGTTGTCCAGATCAGGTGTGGAGAGTTGGAGAGTACGAGTTGTCCACAACTCTGCTGGGATTCAGGGACCAACCAGTATATGAACAATCTGAAGATTTAAGTCTTTGAGAAATATATTTAACAGATATATTGAAAATTAATTATAGGTTCAAATAAAAGAAGTAGAAGAATCATGATTAGGGAGTTATAAATGAGTATAATTATGTTATATTGAGGAAATAGATTTTCATATAATACCAAATAGGGCCTCCTGAGCGAATGTTGATTTCATGAGACTGTGTGGCTTGCCTATAGTTCAGGTGTTCCTAGAGTACTCAGGAGCACTCTTGTTTGAGGCTTTGTTTACATGGCAATTTGTGAAATCTGCCTGAGACCAGCCTAACCATAACTTCTGGAATGATCTCCCAACTCACTTTGAAATCTCTTAGCCATAAATACTCTGTTTTATTTAATATTTGCCTTCTTGGTCAAGGTCTTTTTCCAAATGCATCACTGATTAGTATTTGGCAATAATCCTTTGGGGCCAGGGAGACTCATCACCAGGATATATCTCACATGGGGGGACGGGTGGTAGGGAGTTTATTTGTTAGTTTGGCTTAGAGAGAGGCCACATTTGACTAACAAGGAGATTTTTATGGGGTAACTCTTAGGTATTAACTATAACCAGGCTTAGTTTCACTATGAGAAGAATAAGATTGATATAAGTGCAAATATTTGATTAACAGCTTGTCATATTCGCTTCTTTTAATTCAAGGCTTATATATTCCAGAGATTTTTGTCAAATTATTTGAGAAAGTAGCAGGACTTCCTAAGGATGGAGGATATTTTCTTAGCTACTGTATGGGCCTCTATCTATCCTACTAACATACTGATGACAAGAATACATTTATATCCATAGAAATATGCTTTTGTTACATTTTTCCCCATATACCACCTCACTATCAGTGCCTTGTACTAGTCACTTACCTTTCTTATAGCTCCTTATATTTATATTATTATATTCGTATTATTAACCACCATCATCAGCCATCCCAGTATTCACTATGTTATACAGTACATGCTCTTATATTCTAGCTTTATTCCAGCAACATGTACAACCCAAAACTTCCCCTTTCAAATGTGTTCATAGGCACACTTCAGCCTTGATAATTAAAGTCACATTGCTGTGCCACCATCACCTCTGTCCATTTCCAAACCATTACAGTCAACCTAATTATAAATTCTACACAGATTAAGCATCGGCTCATCATTCTTTATTCCCATTCTATCTTCCAGAGTCTACCACCATAAGTCTGCTCCCTATTCTTAGGTCATATCATGTCCTTTGGTGCCTGGCTTTTTTCACTCAACATAAGAACCTTGAAGTTCATCCATGTGTCACATGCATTAGTACTGCATTGCTTCTTACAGCTGAATAACATCCCATTGTATTTATAAACCATGTATTGTTTATCCATTCATCTGTTGATGAACACTTGGGTTGCTTCCATCTTTTGGCAATAGTGAATAATGCTGCTGTGAACACTGGTGTGCATATATCTGTCCATGTTCCTGCTTTCAATTCTTTTGGGTATAGATCTAGCAGCAGGTTTGCCAGATGATATGGCAGTTCTGGTCTTAGCTTCATGAAGAACCAAAATACTGTCCTCCACCGTGGCTGTACCGTTCTACATTCCCACCAGCAGTGAATGAGTGTTCCTATTTCCTCATATACTCACATCCTCTCCAATACTTGTTTCCTGTTTTATTTTTTTTATTGTAGCCAGACTAGTAGGTATGAAACGATATCATATTGTAGTTTTTATTTGCATTTCTCTAATAACTAGTGACATTGTGCAAATTTTCATGTGCTTTTTAGCCATTTGCGTTTCCTCTTTGCAAAAGTGTCTGTGCAAGTCTTTTGTTCATTTTTTCATTGGGCTGTTTGTCTTTTTATTATTGAGTTATAGGATTTCTTTATTTATGCTGGATATTAGAACCTTATCTGATATGTTTTTTCCAAATATTTTCTTCCATTATGTAGGCTGCCTTTCACTTACTGGACAAACTCTTATTAAGCACCAAAGTTTTTAATTTTGAGGAGGTCCCATTTATCTATTTTTGTTTTGTAGTTTGTGATTTGGGCTTAAAGATTATGAAAGAATTGTCTACCACAAGATCTCAAAGATGCTTCCTTACATAATCTTCTAGGAGATTTATGGTCCTGGCTCTTAAATTTAGGTATCTGATCCATCTTGAGTTAATTTTTGAATAGTGAGTGAGATAAGGATGCTTTTCATTCTTTTGGCTGTGGATATCCAGTTCTCCGAGCAACATTTTTTGAAGAGACTATTCTGTCCCTGTTGAGTGGACTTGGCAGCCTTATCAAATATCAGTTGGCCATAGAGGTGCAGGTCTATTTCTGGATTCTCAATTTGGTTCCATTGATCAATATGTCTATCCTTGTGTTGATACCATGCAATTTTGACCACTGTAGCTTTGTAATATGCTTTAAAGTCAGGTATTATGTGTGTTCTGACTTTATTCTTCTCTTTCAAGATGTTTTTGTCTATTCAGTGCCCCTTAGCCTTGCAAATAAATTTGATAATTGGCTTTTCCACTTCTGCAAAAAAAAAAAAAATGCTTTTGGAATTCTTATTGGCATTGTGTTGAATCTGCAAATCAATTTGAGTACAATTGACATCTTATTGATATTTATTCTTCCAATCCATGAATATGAAATGAACTTTCATTTATTTAGGTCTTCTTCAATTTCTTTAAACACTGTGTAGTTTTCTGTGTACAAGTCCTTTACATCCTTAGTTAAAATTATTCCTAGATATTAATTATTTTAGTTGCTATTATAAATGGAATTTTTTCTTGATTTCCTCCATAAATTGCTTATTCCTAGTGTTAGAAACACTACCATTATTTTGTGTTGATCCTACATTCCTCCACTTTGCTGAAGTTGTTTCTTAGCTTTAGTATCTTTGTGTAGATGTTTTGGGAATTTCTATATATGGGATCTGCAAACAGTGAAAGTTTTACTTCTTCCTTTCCAAATCGGATGCCCTGTATTTCTTTTTCTTGCCGAACTGCTCTAGCAAGAATTTCTAACTCAATGTTGAATAAGAGTGATGTTCATGATCATCCTTTTCATAGTATTTCCTTATGATCCTTTTTTATTTCTAGGAGGTCAGTGGTGATGTCCCCTCTCTTGCTTCCAATTTTATTTGCATCTTTTTTCTTTTTTTAATTTGTTAGTCTAACTAAGGGTTTGTGAATTTTATTAGTCTCCTGAAAAAACAGCTTTGGATTTTGTTAGTTCTATGTTTGCTTGTTTTTTTTTTTTTAATTCTCTATTTAATTTAATTCTGCTCTAATCCTTGTTATATCTTTCCTTCTGCTTGCTTTGGGATTAGTTTTCTGTTACTTTTCTTGTTCCTCTAGACTGCTGTCATGTATTTTAATTTAGTTTTTCTTATTTTTCAATGTAGGCATTTAGGGCTATAAATTTCCTTCTCAGCACTGCCTTCACTGCAGTCCATAAGTTTTTATATTTTGTGTTCTTATTTTAATTTGCATCAAGATATTTATTGATTTTTCTTACAATTTCCTCCTTGACCCAATGATTATTTAAGCATATGTTGTTTAGATTCCATATGTTTGAATATTTTCCAGTTCTTCACCCTTTATTTATTTCTAGTTTTATTCTGTTGTAGTCGGAGAAAGTTCTTTGTAAAATGTCAATCTTTCTAAATTCATTGAACCTTGTTTTATGACCTAACATGTGGTCTATCCTGGAGAATGATCCATGAGAGCCCAAGAAGAACTTATATCATGTCATTATGGGGTGCAGTGTTCTCTATATATCAGTTAGATCTCCTTATTTTAATGTACTATTCAAGATCTCTGTTTCTTTTTTGATCCTGACTAGATTTTCTGTCTATTGCTAAGACTGTTGTATTGAAGTCCCCCACTATGATTGTAGATTCATCTATTTCTCCCCTCAGTTTTGTCCTTTTTTGTCTAATCTATTTTGAGGCACCCTTATTCAGTGCAAAGATATTTATTTATGTTCCTTCTTTTTGATAGAGTGCCCTTTTTATTAATATGTAGTATCCTCCTTTGTATCTTACAACAGTTTTGTATTTAACGTCTATTTGTCTTATACCAGTATAGCTAGCCTAGGTTTTTTGTTTTTGTTTTTGTTTTTTTTTTTGGTTATTCTTTGCATGGAAAATCATTTTCCAACTTTTCACTTGAGACTTATATGTGTCCTTGAGTCTAAGGTGAGTCTCTTGTATAGGCCATATAGCTGGATCATATTTTTTTATCCATTTGACCAATCTGTGTCTCATAATTGGGGAATGAAATCCATTAACTTTCAAGGTTATTATTCTAAAGGCAGTACTTATTTCAAGCATTTTATCTTTAGGCTTATACATATCACACCTTATTATTATTTCTCTTTTTATACTTGTAGTTGTCCTAAAAGTGTAACTTTCTTTCTTCACTCCTTCAATTCACTGTCTCCTGTCTTTTATTTTAACTTTCAGAACTTCCCTTAATATTCCTTGAATGGCAGGGCTCTTGTTGACTAATTCTCTCAATTTCTATTTATCTGTGAAGCTGGATTTTAATCTTTCCCTCATTATTTAAGTACAGTTTTGCTGGATATAGAATTCTTGGCTAGCAGTTTTTTCCTTCCAGCACCTTAACTATGTCATACCACTGCCTACTCATCTCCATCAGTTCAAAGGAGATATCAGCACTTATCTTATCTAGCACTCTTATATGAGGTTGATCTCTTCTCTTTGCTGCTTCTAGGATTCTTTCTTTTTCTTTGGCTTTTGACAATATGATTAGTATGTGCCTCAGAGTAGATTTGCTAAGATTTATTCTTTTTGGATTATGCTGCACTTTCTAGACATGTACATCCACGTTTTTCATAAGAGTTGGGATATTTTTGGCCATTATTTCCTCAAACACTCCTTCTTCCCCTTTTTCCTTCTCTTCTCCCTCTGGTACACCCAAATGTGTATGTTAGTGTGTTTTGTGCTGTGATTCAATTCCCTGAATCTCTGGTAATTTTTTCCCCATTTTTTTTCTCTTTCTGTTCTTCTATCTGTATGAATTTAGTTGTCCAAAATCTTCTAATTTACCAATTCTTTACACTACCTGTTCAGCTCTGCTGTTGTATGATTCTAGTGTATTTTTAATTTTCTTCTATTTTGCCTTTCATTACATTAAAATGTTATTTTTTAGGTATATTTAAAATTACTTCTATATGCTCATCCAGCGTTTTCTTAATATTCTTTATCTTTTCCTTCATCTCCTTGAATTATTTAGAAGATTTGTGTGGACATCTTTGATTAGATATTCCAAATTTGACATCTCCTCTGGCTTTGTTCATTTGACTGGGACATATTTTCCTGTGCCTTAGTATTTTTTCCTGATCTATAAGCATCTGTTTATCTAATAAGTTTACTCTGTCAGTCATTTTTTTCTCCCTTGCCTTTCTCTTTATTATATAAATACATATTTTTCACTTTGTGTTAAGGCTCTTCTTTGATACTTTTTTCCATGTAGAATTGCCTGTGTTTAACTCAAAAATAAAAAATATATGAATAAATAAAAGAAAAAAAGAGTAAAAAGGAATAAAAAAAGAAAAGAAAAACAAGGAAAATAATTAATAAAACAGGAAGATGAGAAAAGAAAGGAAAAGAAAGGGGGGAAAAAAGGAAAATAAAAAAGAACCGGAACTTCCTCTCAGGCCACTGACATCTGTTGAGTCTCCTCCTTGCCCACAGCACTTGCCAATTGCCCTGTGGCCTGCTGCTCTCCTGGTACCTAGCTTAGCACTCCATTGCTGGCTGCTGTTGCCAACTGCCCATGCCAATAGCCCCACAGCCCACTGCTCTCTTGGCACCTGGCTGAGTTTCTCCTCAACAGCTGCCAGCTTTAAAAGCTCCATGGCACCATGGCTTCTCCTATGCCCAGCAAGCCTGGCTGTCTTTCCGTCAATTCTGTAGGAGGATAGTAGCCTGCTGCTCCCTATTCTGCCATCTTGAATCTCTTAATTTTATTTTGAGATGTAGCAGGAATTATGGGTAATGAAACCAATGCCATGTCATTTGAAGGTGAGTTTTTTTGTGGAACAAGAGCTCTACTGGGTATTGAAAGATAACATGAACTATTGATGCTTAAAAACTTCCAAACAAAGGAAATATCAATGGTACAAAAGAAAATGTGTAGGAGTAAAAAGACTCCTTTTGAATTCTTCCAGAAAATAATGGCTTTACTTGAGACATTCTGTTATGTTACATTTTTGGAATATAAGCAGGTAAAACAGATTGTATGCATATAGATTTTAATTTTTGTTGGGTAAATACCTATGAGTGGAATGTCTGGGTGATTTTTAAAAAATTGTCACATGTTTTTTCCAAAGATATGCCATTTTACACACCCACCATCAGTACTTGAGAGTTGAGTCTTCCTTTAATCTTCTTAGACATGAAGACAAATTTTGGTCTAGTTCTAGTTTTGGCCTACTACTGAGATAAAACCTTTCTGAGTACTCTACGTGATTCCCCAAGAATTATGAGTTTTCTACTCTAGCTGATGGGAAGAAGAGTTTTTTCTCAGCCATATATCATCTCTTCTAATTGCTCCCTCTTTTCCTTTGTGGTGATTCTTTCCTCAACCTCAGGTTCTTTCCTAAAATGCATGCATTGATCAATACTCACCTAAATCCATGAAGACACTCTGCACGTGTGCAGAACACTCTCTCTCTCTATGCAGCTCTTTCTTCTCCAATACTTTGTTCTGTGTAAAGACAACCTTTACCTCCTTGGACTCCAAGTTTCACCTCATCTCTGACAGACCTTCTGGATTCTACTTTGATTCCCACTCCCTTTGACCACAGGCTGCAAATTTTCTCCAGGCAGAAATTTCTGGAAAATTTAAATTCATATATTTTGTATCAGGAAGGAGAGAAAATCTGTTTCTCCATCTGAACTAGAAGCAGAAGTCTATGTCTTTGTTTTTTGTTTTGTTTTTAATTTTCTATTTGTGTTCCTTGAAACAGGTGTTGTCTGGTCTGCATTGAGGATCAGAGGAACAAAAGAGGAAACCATATTTCCTTCAAGTACTTGCCTCTTAGATAATGCCAACATCTGCATTAATCCAAGTATTTATAGAGAAAATATCTTGTGTATGTCTCAAGCAATTATCTTTGAAATATAAAACAGAACAGCATTTCCTACTCCTTTAGATATTTTCAATCTCACACACACAAAAAAACGTATCTACTGCAGTGGATCATACCTTGGCTGTACATTAGAATTACCCTGAATGATTTTTTAAAGATAGTTTGATTTTGGTTCCAACCCTGAAATTAAATAAGAA
Organism: Cabassous unicinctus; assembly: GCA_029593785.1. Taxonomy (NCBI): domain Eukaryota; kingdom Metazoa; phylum Chordata; class Mammalia; order Cingulata; family Chlamyphoridae; genus Cabassous; species Cabassous unicinctus. The sequence goes on from JAQZBX010002648.1 coordinate 43,596, forward strand.
ACTCTGGAATTTATACCTCAGCATTCAAATTCTTAAAAGAATTCCTAAGGTGTGTTCTAACATGTATGAGTACTACTGTATGTGTAAGTATGTGTATGGGTGTGTTTGTATGTATGCGTATGGGTGGGTATTTGTAGTCTTAAAATAAGATATTATATTAGGTCCAGGCAACATCTTAGACATACTATAAACTTACAGAAACACAAAAATAATTAAATCCATTTCTTATTGATTGTTTGAAGATGATTTTATGGGAGATGAATTTCATAAGAGCTGGTGTGATTTTCTCTGCATTAAATAAAAGGAAAGGTAATGCATATGCTAAAGGAATGGCATGATCAAATGCAATAGTATCAAAGGCTACAAAGAATAATCAGGAAATATAACTTATCTAGACTTCAGACAAATTAGTGTGTGCATATCTGTTTGTGTGTGTATTGTATTTTTGTATTTTTATGTGGCAGAAATGAAGGAAAGTAGAGCTAGTGCATGATATGGTTTGCAGGTCCAAGTTGTAGAGAGTATTGTTTTCTATTCAGAAACAATAGGAAATTATTTGTATAAAAAATAATATAAATTATTGCATATGTTATATTATTACATCTAGTAGATATGAATGTAGGTTTTTTTTTATATATATATTTCTTATATTCTTTTCAGGATTCCAAGGCAGTTTTGCAGGTTTTGCAGGCTGCCCAGAGCTCACAAGAAATGTTCAGATAATTAACAGACGGATTGTGGCTAGAAAAAAAGCTAAATTTCCATAATCATGTATCTACTCCTTCGTACAGTGATCAAAAGAGTGATTATTAAGCTATTTGTGGCACTTAGCTAAATACTATAGATATAATGTTTTAATATATTTTGATCTAGTAAATGACTTCAGAAAATAATATCACATATTCATATCACACAGTCCTTTTGCTGTCACTAACATCTATTCAATTATGCTGTTGGTAATCTTTCTTAGGAGCAGTAAGAAATGTTATGTAATGAATAGGTAGATAAAGCTGCAAAGTAAGTAGAGAATTTATTTTGTATAAATATATAATGTGATTAAAATTTTTTCAGTTTAAATTGTGCTATGCTAAATGTGCTGTGTAATTTGTGACCTGTTTATCAGTTGAAAAATGCAATGAAATAAACAGTAAAATTTAGTGATGTGTGTTTGTTACTAAGACAAATTATATATAATAATATGTAATGGGATTAAATATTTTCTCTAGCCAGGTTGTAGGAGAATTAGTCTAAACACCCAAAGGTAAAATCTACCCAGGAGCAAGAATTTAAAAGTGAAAGAATCCGCTAATTAGGCTTAATTGTATCAAATTTGAGTGACTGAATTGCATACTTAATCTAACTCTCTATTTAATCTTTTTGTTGGTGGCACTTTTGCACACACTGTATAAAACTTAGAGAAGAGAGTTTCAAGGAACATACTCACATATGCTCTTCAGAATGAAAAAATTCTGTAACAGAAAACCAAGTTAGAGAAACAGCATAATTTAAGATAAATGAAAATTCCAGCTTTTTTTTAAATATAAAATATTGCAATCTTAAGTACACCTCAATAATGGCCATCAGGGATACTTTGGGAAAATTGTGCTATTAAGTAGAGATTGCTTGGTGACAGGTTAAAACAGAACTAAGTAGTCAAATATACTAGGAAAAAAATCAATATCAGGAAAGTTATATAGCTTCAAAGCTAATATTTTTGGTTATGTAAGCATATAATGAAATTCCAATTTACACACAATAGATTTTTACCTTAAATTATTCTGAGTACTTGTTCTTATTTTGCTTTTCTAACCTAGGCTAACTGTGACAGACTTTGGAGGTAAAATCTCAAATTCTTACTTTTCCATAGAAATATTTTGGAATATTTCTATGGGAAAATACGAATATTCCAATATTTTCTAGTGGAAAATATAGAATTCATAAAGAAAATACAAGAAATCCATATTTTAGTTTATCTGATGCATGGCAACTAGATCTTGAGAATGACAACAAAACTCTCCAAAGTAACAGTCACTTCATTTGAGAATATTCAAGAAAATGCTTTTGAGTGATGCTGATACTTTAGCCATGGTGGAGTAGATGCCTAGGTTACATACATGACATGAATATGATAATTCTCTTTGGTTATCTGAATTTAGGCTTATCATTCATTTTGTCTGTGCATCGTAAAATTTGTTCCACCAGGAGATAAAGGAGCATGTTTTTATGTTTGCAACATCCATAAATCTTGTTGTGTTTCTAGCATAGGCAATGAAAAATTATTAAGTGATTGAGTTTGGAAATAATTCCCAAATCTTTCTTTCTTGTATCAAAGTAAATGTAAAAAATAGTAAATGATGGTTTTTTCAAATGATTGCAATTATTTTACTATAAAAGTGAGTATCTCATAAAGTATTATTGGTGTACAATGATGGTAATTTTTTATGTTTATGAATATTAAGTTACATTTACTAGTGAAAGTTAGTTCAGGTTTCTCTGTTCCTCATTTTGTAATTCTAAGCCTCATGTATTTTTGGATGCTAAATCATGTTAGTAGAAAAGATTTATGGATCTGTGTGATTTTACCCCAAGAAAAGCATTCATAATATTAATGAAGTTTATTCATACATATAATAATGTTTGTTAGTTGAATCTTCAAATACAAGTGAAATAACATTATATTATTCTTTTTTAAATCATTTTCAATTTTTTAATATATACAAATATGTAAATATAAAAACCTCTTTTCCCAGCACATTTAGTAAAGGCAAGAAGATAGAAGATTCATATTTAAATTTCAGTAGTTTTTACAATTTTGATTTATTTTAGCTTATTTTGGTAGAAATATTCTTAAAATATAGTATATATTTATTTCTTAAATTTTCTCTATCAGGGTCAATTAATTTTTTATTAAGCTACTAATAGTTGATATATCTTCAATGCAAAAAATACAAACATTTGCAAATATGATTTATGATATTATTGATAACAGTCTAAAAATTTGGATTGCTATAAAATCTGAGATAAAACCAAGGCAGAAAAAAGCAACTAAAATAATTACAAGAATCTATCACCCTTTTTCATTTATAAGAAAATATGGCAAAATTGTTCAACCAGGAATGCAAGGATAACCCAAGTATTATAGAAGCCTAGTAACATTGTAAGCAAGTGAATAAATGAATGAAAATACAATAATCTTTATTAATATTAAAAATATGTGTGATAAATTTCAACTATAATATTTCGGAAATAATATAGGAATAAGAATAAAGGGTTATTTCTTTAATATCAAAACAATAGCCAGCATCATAATAATTGGTGATATAAAAAATGCAAATTACATTCAGGAAAAATACAATGATCCCCATTTTAATGATATTTATAATGTTGTTAGAAAATACTGGCCAAAACAATAGCCCTCAAAAAAAACTTAAGTATCTCTGTGAAATGGGGTGAGAAATAATATTGTTTACAGATCAACAATAATATTGCTGATATTATCGTTGACATACAGGAGTGGGCAGTGACCAATATGAAAGTAACATAGAGTTGTTTTCTTTCTTGTAATAACAAACAAAGTAAGTCAGACCAACCTTTCCACTGTAACAGTTTGATAAAAATAGAAAATGCATGTTCAAATTCAGCAGAGTACTAACAATGTAGTGAAAAATTATGGGCCTGTTCGAAGGGAGAGAAATCCAGCAAGAAAAATTGAGCAATTGGATGGCTTAGACCCTAGTTCAGGGACTTTTTTTTGTTTCGGCAGTCTGATCAAGCATTTGGACCTCTTCTGACAATTATGCTTTTAAAGCACAAAATAAAATGCAAAATACTTAAAGGGAGCACATTACATTAAAATATAGGTCTCAAATTATTTTTTAAAATACATAATAAAATATTTATATGAGCATAACACATATAATAAAGACCTAACATTGGATGTAAAAGCTACATTAATTTCAAGATACTGATGACTTATAACTAAAATTCCAGGACTAATTGAATGATTTATAAAAAAATAACAATAACAAAAATTTAAAAAGTAAAGGGATGGGAGAATGTATACCACAAAGCCACAACCAAAATAGAGTTGATTCAAATATATTAAAAATAAAGTAGATTTAAACATAGAAATGGATACTGTAGATACATTATTTTTTAATGAGACAAGGGTGAGTCTACAGTAAGATATAACAATCCTCAATTTCCAAGTTCCCAATAACTTACCCTCAAAATATATAAAGGAGAAAAAGGCAGAATTAAAAAGAGAATTAGACAAAAACACAAGAGTGGAAAATTTTATATATAAGTATATATAAAAAAGATATATGAAAAGGAATAAAGAAAAGGTACAAAACTCCTTTTTAAAAATAAGCAAAATAATTAAGCAAGAACATCAAAACCAAGGGCATACAGATTACCAATAAACCTGGAAATCTGCTTAGCATCATTAGTCATAACAGAAATTCAAATTAATACCCAATGCAATATTGCTTTTATACCTATCAAAATGCTAAAATTCAAAAGACTGAACAATCCCAAGTATTGATGAGGATGTGAAACACTAAAAATTTCTTAACTGCTTTAGGCAGTATAAATCATTACAACTGTATTGGGAAACTGTTTTGGAGTGTTTACTAAATGTTGAAGTGCATATATATGTACCAAACAGAAATATGTACGTACGTACACTGTGAGACATGTATACAATTATTCAAAGTGGTGTTATTTGCTACAGTTCCAAACTACAATCTAAATACATATTGTTGGTGATTAAGTCATTTCCCCCACAAAAGACATTTCCAAATTTTAATCCACATTCCTATGGGTATGAGTCCATTTCCAAATGCACTTTTGAAAATGTTTTTATTTGTTAAGGTGTAAACTCATTTGTAAATAGTATCTTCAAAGATTTTTAAAGATGAGGCCAAAATGAACCAGGGTGGGCTGAATCCATGTGGCTGAAGTCTTTCTAGGGAAAGGAAATCTAGACAGAGCCACAGATATCTAGGCAGGGAAACTTGAAGCTAGAAGGAGAAAGCAGAGGGCAGAGAAAGAGGACATATGTAGAAAAGCAGAGATAGAAGTCAAGGAAACCCAAGTGTGGTGAAAAGCCAGCACCAGAACACTACTGACGAGAAAGCATGGCTTGTTGAGACCTTAACTGTGGACTTCAAGCTTCCAAAACTGTGAGACAATACATTCTGCTTTTTCAAGCCAACCCATTGTGTAGTGATTTTCACAGCTCCTCTGGCAAACTAAGACCTACATTAAAAGCAGAACAGATAAAATGGACCACTGCTATACACAATGAGAATAGTGACTTTACATATGAAATTTGTGCAAAAGTAGCCAAATAGAACTGATTAAAAACAGAGTTCTATTTAAATAATACTCAAAAACAAGAAAAGTGACTCTATGGTACTACAAGACAGAGTAGTAGATATTTTGAAGAAGGAGGATAGAAAAACATTTTCTCACAAGTTTATTATATGTTTATATATTTTTAAATGTGAAATGCTAAATAATGTAACCTTTCTTTAGCATCAGAACCATTACATATTGAGAGATTAATTTTTTTTTCTTAGTGCTTAGTTGAACTCACAGGAAGAAATTCAATTCTTGGGACATCTCATGTGGCCCTTCTATGTTAACTATTGTACACACAGTTATGGAGTACCTATTGTATATTAAATCCAGTTTGAGCACAATTATGTTTCCAGTGAACAATTTCAGAGGAACTATTTAAAATGTCGATTGGTGCTTGTGTTCTGTGATACAATATTTTTCTTGACCAACTAACTACAGATTCCTGGCTCTTCTGCCTTCATTGATTATCTAGCATCCTTGAACAAAGACTAATGATCAAACAAGAAAGGCAAAATGGATAAACATGAAGAAAACAAGTTAAAGGAAAATCCTGCATGTCTTATGTCAGAACTACTCTCCCAGTCTAGTTCTGGACATTGTCTATGAAGCCTGCGTAAGCATAGTTGTCAAGATGTGCTGATGCAGTTGTGTCCCTTATTACAAAAGAGAAATCATGCAGTTGAGGAAGGTTATACCCTAGTGATTCCTTTAAGAGACTGGCTTTTCTTTGACCTAGTTTTTGAGACTTGAAACTGAATTGAAACTTCTGTAATAGAAAATTTATAAAAGTAAAATTTTGAACAGTTAAAATACATACTATGTATATTTCAATATTGCTAAATGCCATTAGGTTTATCAATGGTAGTCAATAAAATTTCATTTGAATTTGATCCACAGGGAAATCATTGCTAAACAACTACAAGCACCGTGTAAGACATTATTGTATCTAAAATGTCATCTTAATGTAGAAGTTCCCTAGGACCAAATGCCTAGTATGGAGTTGGGTGAAATATCATGTTTAATCATCCTTGTTTTTGCTATTTAATATATAACTCCTCATAATATCCTAAAATTTTCTTCTGTTATGATTTTACAATTGACATTTGAAGTGATAAAATTTTGAGATTTTTTAAGGAAGCCAAATATATAAATATGCACCTTTCATATCCATTGATACTCTCATTTGTTTATTCAGCAAATATAGAATGCATTTCTATCATGTGCTGGAAAAAAGCTTATATTCCATTCTAGTGATATTTTTATAACAAATATTTAATAAATATTGATTAGAGTTGTTGCTTAGACACATTTTTTAGATATATTAATGTAGTATCTTTTGATAGCAACTCCTGGTAGCTCATTGAATAAATGTCTAAAGATCACAAAACTAGCTAAAATATGACACTGATTTTTTATTGTATACATGTGTTTGTGTCTGTCTCTCTATAAAATATATGTATGTATCTGCAGCTTTTTTGAATAAATTTTAATAGCAGTATAATATTTTGTAAGGCCACTTGAGGCAATCCAATTTTACAACAGTTGACAGTAATACTGGGGATATACATTTACTATAGATTGATTTTTGACTATCTAAAAACTTTTAATTCCTACCTGAGAAGTAATTATAACTAACTCAAACTTAATTGCTTAAGTTAATGAAATGATGAAATCAGCACTATTTCATAGACACACAGAGATAAAGGTTTAAAATGATAGTATAAAGAAAACTAGGGGAGATTTAGAATTCACATGATATATTGAAATTATTACATTAAGTTATATAAGCAGTTTGAGCTCCCCAAAGCATAATGTAGTGAAGAAGAAAAAGACAGAGGACTGAATCTACCTTAAAGATATATCTAGAGAAAAGTAAATCCTTTAGCTCAAAATCCTCATTTGTCAAAAGAACATATTATGTAACATCAGATAGATTTTCTCCTTCTTGTTTGTAAAAAGTGTAATCTCTTTTTGTCCAATGATTAAATAAAATATATAGTATCCAGGAAGACGGAGTAGATTTATTTTTAAGGGCCATTTTCTTGATTTGTAACTATAATTGATCACTATCCCAAATTGTAACCAGCCTGTTACCTAACATATATAAACTAACAGGTAATATATCTCCATCACTCAGAAATAATACAGTTTTGTGGATAAATAATTTTATATTCACATTTAGAGTCTTGGCTCATTGGCTTAAATAACTGTGATGTAGACTTACATCTTTTAATCATGTTTATTTATCACTTAGATTTAACAAAACTAGTATATTCACTTCTGAGATTATTTTCTCTTGGCCCTCTTCCACAAGATGTATTCTGTTTAAGAATGTTATTTCTTCTATATAGTGGTTATAAGCATACACTCTGAAGCTGGGTTGCCAGATTAAAAATCTGGCTCATCTGTTTTATCTGGGCAACCTCTGACAAGTTCTTTAAACTTCCTCTGCCTCGGTAGTCTCACATATAAACTGGAGACAATTCTTTTACCAATTTAATAGAATCAATGTTAGAATTAAAAGAAATAATACACCTAACACTACTTAGAACGTTCCAGGCATATTGAACTTGCTCAATGATAAAGATATTTTTATAGAACTTTTATATATCTGCTCTTTTTATTTGACTCTATTAGATAAGAAGGTATTAAAGCTCAAAAACTTTTCTTTCACTGTTTAGAAAATTTATAGAAATATTTTCTGATGGGAAATTTCCCGTAAGTAAAAATAAGACCTTGAAGAACACTTCTTTTTTTAATCTTCCCATGAACTCAAATTTATGAAGTCAATTTTCTGAACAGGATTGAAAAATATTAAACCGTTACTTAAAGATATTCCCGGGGCATTTTTGCATTTGAGGAATTGCAGCATAATTTGCTTTTGGATCATACTGCATTTGATGTTCAGCCTTCATTAGATAGTTTTCCACTGAATTAAAGTATATGAAATATAATCATCTCAAGTTAAAAATGAGAATTTTTTAAAGGAGGTGTTTAATAGGAACTCTATTGAATTAAAACACTGAGAAAAGGAGGCAATAGATCACTTTAAAAAGGTTATTTAAGCTTCTTTTAAGCGCACTCTCTCAATTAAAAAACAGTCATTCACTGGAGGTATCATTCCTTCCAGGAAGGCATATTTACAGTTTTATGGTGACATTTAAATGTTCAAATGCTTCTTCTTCAAAAAATAAAATGAAATAAAATAAAAGAGAAAATAAGAGGACAAAGAATTCCATGGGGATAAATTTTAAGATACTTTTTTCATAATTCAATGAGTTATAAATTGTTCTACAAGAAGTATTTTAATTTCAAATCTTAACATATATAATATAAATTATTGTAAAAAGATGAAAGCATCATTGAAATATCAATTTAAGTTTAATTATAAAATTATATTTATAAAATTAATTGAACAAATCAGTTGGTCTGATCACTTTTTAAATATCTGATTTTATGTGAAAGTCTAAAAGTCATAAATAGCTCCATAACGTTTTATTAGCGATAAAATAGTATAATGATTTTGTCAGTAATTAGTTTGATCATATTAAGTAGGTAAAACAAAGTTAACATTGAGAGGAGATAAATAATCAATTGCTAAATTATCAAGAACTATGTCCAAAAATGATTTATTTCAATTGTCTGTCACTGGAATAATTTTGTTCAAAGTATAATGTCACTTTGCCTATACACTCTTAATTTTCATTTCATCCATTTGAGAAGAAAATCCCCTGAGTCTCTAACTACCAGTTGCTCCAAGATTTTGATTTTATGTATAACAACCTTTCCCAAGCTACTCAATATGTAAGTAGATTTTAATCTTCTCAAATCACTTTTTCAGTTTCTCTTTGATTGACAGATACAAACAGAAGACCAAGTAAATCTCAGTGAGTTTTCATATATACACCTGTATAAGTACACTTTAAAATCTGGGTGAAAGATTTATAGCCTAAAAAGAAAAATCATATAATGCCTGTGACAAATGAAGATCAAGACAAATCAGCAAATCAATTCCGTAGCAGCAAAAAATACATTGGTTTTCTTAAGCTCTCTACTATGGCTGACTTCTGAAAAATTAAAATCCTGGAATATGAACTGGACCTATAATCCAGTAACTGTACTCACTTAATGTTCTACTACACAATTGTTGGATTATTTTATACTAATTATTCCATTTGCTCTAGAAGAAGTTTTTCCTAAAAAATTAAATTTCCATTCCATTTTAAAATTGCTTCCAGGAATCTCCAACCAGGATTGAATGCATATAAAATATGTTTAAAGTAAAATAAAACAAAATGCTTTCTTTCACTGAGAGAGGATTATTTTCTTATATTTAATAAGAAGTCTTGGTAGGGCTTTCAGTTTGTATTAATTTGAAGTATTTATTCAACTTAAATATATAGTCTGCTCATTCATTTTATTAAGGGAGAAATGGTAACTGCCATATGCCAGAAAATCTGACTCCTAGTCTCTCCTGAACCTGGACATTTGTGTTTGTCCTGCTGACTGTCCATGTGCCATAGTGTTGGCTTTTAGCATACAACAGTCTTCTGGTCACTGTAGATCTCTCTTACTACTGATTTTTGGCCTCAGAAGATTCAACACTGACACCCACAAAAGACATTCTGTTCTTCACCAGGCAGCATGGTCACTGACATGCCAGAATCTGCTTATTTATGATTCTAAAGCAAATAAAAATTACAGTAACAAGAGTCAAGAAATAACTGGAAGATCATCATATTAGATCAACAAAAAGATGAAAATACCTTAGATATGTAAAATATAAAAATAATTTACTCCTAGAAACAATGTAAGTTTTTAAATAATAATACTTTCTGTTATGAATTGAATCATGTTTCCCAAAAAGATAAGTTCAAGTCCAATCCTCCAGTCTGATGTATATGATCCTATTTGGAAATAGGATCTTTGAAGTTGATATTAGTAAAGATTAAGGATCCACCTAATTCCATTTGACTAGTGTCCTTATGAGGAGAAGAATAGGACTCAGACAGAAACAGAGGGGAATATCAAGTGACTACCAAGGATTTAACCCAAAGGATTGTCAGAGAACCATCAGAAACCAGTCAGAATTCTCCCCAATCAATTTCAAACTTCTAACCTCTAATATTTTGATCTGATAAAATTCTGTTGTTTTTAAGCCTATGTTACTTTACTATGGCAGCCCTAGGCATCTAAGACAATCTAAGACAATTTCATGCCATGTCCTTATTTTTTTTAATTTATTTTGCATTTTCAGTCCATAGCAATTAATATTTAGGCCCTGGAACTGAAATGTCTGGGTTCAAATTCTACTTCAAATTCTTGGATTGTTACTTCCTTGAACAAGTTACTTAATCTGTATGTACCTCAGATACCTCATTTGTAAAATGGGTAACTTGTACCTTCTCCATTGAATTTAATAACTTCATGTGTTGTACATCATGCAAAGGGATGTTTCAAATACAGCAAGCATTCAATAATTGCTTTTACTAAAACTATTTATTACCATATCATTCCCTTGATCTTAAACAAAAATGGTTAGCAATTATATAATCACAGTATAAGGTTAAAGAGTTAACTGGAAACTCAGGTAATAATGCATGTTATTGAGAAAATATTTTTCCGATAGCAAGGCATAGATTATTAACATTTAATATTCCTAAGATACTATACTGTAAACCCCAACTCTTAAAAAAAGTCTCCCTTTCTTTCCATTGAGAAATAAAAGACAATAGCCAACTAAAGAAGAATTAAAGTGAAATAATGAGGATTTGGCAAAAAATAAGCATGTTAGAAAATATGATAATAGTGATTCAAATTTTAAAAATTGCTTATAACAAACAATTATACTAAGAAGTAGGAAAGAAAGAATGCAAAGACGGGTAATTTCCAAACTGATATACTAAAGCAAAAAATAATGATGTAAAATGAGAATTGCATTAGAAAAATTTTATGAATAAACCAAGTTTATATATTCTTTTTTCTGGCCATTATTAATTTAACTGTGTAATGCAATTTACAGTAAAATTTGAAAATAATATGCTTGCAAACATTCAAGCTTATTATGCTGTTATGGATGTTTTTATATCTATTAATCTGATATATAAAGCATATAAATAACAAATCTTTTATAAATAAATATTTAGAAAATAAGTTAAAGCGTTTTGCTACCATTTTTTATCAAGACACTACAGTGAACTTGAGTAGAGGAATATGTTGAGAAGTTTAGTTAGTAAGAAACAGCTAAAATTTTAAAAAGTGGCCATTTGCTACAAATTAATGAAACTTATAATATTACTGTAATAGGATCATTTTGCTAGTATCAGCACCAGAAGGTAGATAAGCTGATTAACCACATACATTGGTCAACATTTTCTTTGTAAGAGTCTCTCCACTTTAAATTCAAGACCATCAGGGACTAGGAAGTCTTTTTATTAACCCCACAGCAACTTTTGTCTCCCCAGTCTACTGTTTCACTTTGTTGACCATTGTCCTGAATAAATTTATTACTGCAGTTTCATAATAGTTCAAGCTTTGCCTTTTCATTGGTATCTCATATGACTATATTCAAGAAGCTTGGAGATGGCTTCTTAAGCAGATTTCTATTATCACAGTTTTGTAATTGACTGTTGTAGCAGTTGGGTAGTTTGTTGTAATTTTGAATTCCAAAAATAGATATTGGATTAAGCTTGTAAACTGGTCTGTTAATTTGGGCATGATTAAGTTATGATTAGAGCTTTGGCTGGGCCACATCAGAAGGGCATTGAGCCCCAACCCTTGGTGGATGGGGGAATCAAATATAAAAGGCAAGGCAAAAGACAGAGGGAGCAGTTTTTGAGTTGGAGTTCTCATATGAAGGTTTGAAGTTGGATTCTTGAGCTGGAGCCCCGGGAAGTAAGAGAGCTTGGTCATTAGGAAGGAGAGAAGGCCCCAGGATACAGACAAGCCATTCACCTGAAAGTCTACAGCTGGCCTTGTGGAGAAAGGCAAAGCCTAGAGAGCCTCATAGTCTACAGCTGACCTTGTGGGAGGAAACAGAGGAGTTGAGCCCGGAGAGAAACGGAGCCCTGGGAAGAGAGGAACCCAAGAAACCTGAACCCTGGCAAATGGCAGCAGCTGTCTTGTTCCAACACGTGGCAAAGGACTTTGGTGAGGGAAGTAACTTATGCTTTATGGCCTGGTAACTGTGGACTTCTATCCCAAATAAATACCCTTTATAAAGACCAACAGATTTCTGGTATTTTGCATTAGCACCCCTTTGGTTGACTAATATAACTAAATACCTATCTCTTCTCAAAATCGAGATTATCAACAATAGATTCTATATTATATTTTCATGTTTGTATCTTCAGGGTTTCCCACAGTACCAAAGACAAAATGGGACCTCGATATGTATTTTTGAATCAAGGAATTAAGGATTGAAAGATGGGATAAGAAAATAATTCATTCATAGCTTTATCAAATAAATACTTTCACAGTGCCTATCACACTTGCATTTTTCTAGGCCATGTGAGGGGTTCATAAGACCAACAAAGTTTTGGTAATGTGCAGCTTATGGTTTAAGGTTTTCTCCTTCACTCCAAACCTCAGATACTCATTTATTAGTGAATTGTCTTTGTTTAACCTTGAAAACACACACATACACATATTCAAGCTATACTGATAGAAATTTGTTACTTTTTCATTTGTTGTAAGTTAATTGCTCAGATAAAATAAGAGAGGTGAAGAGAAAAATATAAGCAAAATTTTATCTTGACCTAAATATTGTGTCTCTTTATTTTCTGAGTAATTCAAATGTTTTAAAACTAAAAGTTTTCAAATTTTTAGTGAATTTTATTTTCATTATGTACCTGGTAATATTCTCACTGTATTTTTACACCGATATTCATAAAAGATTTAGCCTCAATTACATATGCAGTTTGATTTTAAAGATAATATATATTAGCATCTGAAAAAAATCACATTCATTTGCTGCAATTACTTTACATGTCAAAAGCTCTATGCTTAGATGAGCAATACCTGCCTCCACAGTTAGGATAGAACTTGGCAGAAGTAGAATAAAAGTTTTAATGTTGATGTGTTGGCAGGAGGATGGGGTGGCACTATTGAAATAAAACTTCAGTTTCAATTATTCAAATATTGAATTTGAATTGAAAGATACACTGAAGCAAGAGTAGAGCTTTTAAATGAGAAACACAGTAGCATAAGCATAATTTTAGCATTTTTCCATCTCAATAATTATTCAGATTTATAATCCAAGAGTGCAATATAGCATGGATCCCAGATTCAGAACTCTAACATGACTACAAAGAAAAATAAAGAAGTAAAACAATATAAAGAAGCAATATGGTAGACTGCAGAACAATCTTACATCATAAATCTGGAGTTCCACAATCCTAAAGTTCCTTGACATCAGAGACTTCTTTTAGGATTTGGAAACATGTGTATGGCTAGAATTTGCATTCAAACTTCTGAACTAGCTAAGGTTCATAATTTTTTTTAACTGTCTTCCAGAAGACACGAACGATCACTTCTATCTCCTCGGCATGATGGGCGTTTCAAATGCTCACGCGTGCTTGTGGATGATTGGGGTTGTACACGTATGAAGAATGGTGAAAATGGGCTGGAATGTTTATGGGTAAGTCTTAAGTAAATTGTGGACTAAAATATTCACATATTCACAGGAAGTTCAAAATTCAGAAAACTTATTCCAAAAATTTCCAGGGGGAAAACATACTCAGCCACGCAGTCACACACACATTTGCACACCACTTCGAAACTCTTTTGTCCTACCACTTATTCTAGTCAATGTAAGCCTGACGAGTTTCATTTCATGAAACTCGTTCATGAAACTGCTTTGCCCAGTTTCATGTAGGTAAAATTGGGCAACTCCTTTCCTCCACCAGGCCACTTTCCCTATTCTTCTTGATCACAGCTTCTCTGATACAACAGTAGGATGCCAGAGAATTTGCTTCTCTGTACTCATGCATGTATGCACAGCCAGGAAGCAAAGACCAGTAAATCCCTACCTGCACCCCAGTAGTGTCACGCCTCCTTATAAGGTTCTAGCAGGATGGAAAACTATTCATCCATAGAAAGGCCAGCACGATATCAAATCTTCGCACTTTCTTTCTCTTCATTTCTGTTTTCTTCCCCTTCCCTACGTTCCTGCTCCTTGGGTCACATTCCCAAATAAACTACACATAGGAGATTTTCCTTATGACCTACTTTCCAGAAACCTAGGCTAGGAAAACAACCTCATAAATGGAATCTTTAGTTATGAAATAGTAAAGAGAACTTGTATTGATCAAAAAGAAAAGAAATACAGCACCATGAAGGTAGAATTGGTATTTGCAATGCTCTGGGTTGCCCCAGGGACAAAAGAAGACAATGAACGACAAAGGAGAGAAAGTAATTACTTTTTACGTCTCTGGAGTGAACTGACTTCCTATGTCACAGGATGGTTCCCAAATTAACACATTTATTCCATGTGATAGTTGATAATTTTGGGGGAATGATGAGGGCCACGGTTTAAGAATAGAATTTAGGAGAGTAGGGTTAAACACAAGGCTGCATTCTAGTTCAGATGAAATGTTTCTCAGACAAATAGGAAGGCAGTCAGTTTGCAATCCTCTTCATGGATCACAGGAAGGCTTTAGAACTATGCTGTTGGATATGATAGCCACTAGCCACATGTGCCTATTGAGCAGTTGAAAAAAAGCTAATTCATATTGAGATACTCTGAAGTATAAATATGCACTCAGGAGTTTTAGTATAAAAATAATAACATAAAAATCCCAATATGTTTTCATATTGATTATATTTTGAAATGGCATGCAGAACTGTGTGGGAAGAGTTGGTCTACAACGTGAACTATGGTCCATGCTTAATGGCAAAGCCCCAGGATATGTTTATCAATTGCAATTAATGTGCCACACTAATGAAGGATGTTTATGTGGGAGGTTGTGGGAGGTGTGGGAGGTGGTATATGGGAATCCCTATATTTTTTGTGTAACATTTATGTAATCTAAGTATCTTTAAAAAAAATTAATAAATGACATTTTGGATATATAATGGGTTACATGAAGTACATTATCAAAATTAATTTCACTAGCTTATTTTTATGTTTTTTTTTATTGTGGCTACTAAAATATTTTGTTACATATATTACTTATTATATTTAGCTTGGCTAGTGCTAAATATAATGAGAGTCATTTATGTAATTTAAAAGAAATACATCTAAAATACTTAGGAATGAAGGTCCTGATGCCGGTGTCTTTCACATGTTTCAGAAAATAATTTTATATATAGATTTAGATCAAAAGTATTGTGGCATAATATTTGTGAATGGTGGTGAAGGACAGTTTTTTCACCTTTCCTAAAGCTTTGAAATTTTTCCAAATAAAATGTGGCGCACATATTTAAAACACAAACAGAAAAATCTTTAATCCTTATTTTGCTTATCCAAAACAGGGAGAAATAGACAGTGAATTACAAACATTAGATTTTTAAAAATTGTAAAATTGTGGATAAGACCACTAAGAGTAACATGGGACAGGAAATTTATAATTGTACTATGAACTGAAGTCCATGGTTTAACTTGTGGTTCACTGTTTGCATAGTGTAATTCCAGGGATTTTTAAAAATGTATTCTGTAACCATATTTACAATCATTTACATTTCCCCTTTTAATTATATTCAGATATACAGTATATTTCATTGCTGTTAATTACATTCACAACGGTGTGTTACCATCATCACCATCCATTTCCAAAACATTTCCATCATTCCAAATAGGAGCCCTGTACATTTTAAGCCTTAACTTCTCATTCCCTATCTGCACCCCATCCTTTTACAACCTTCATTATAGCTCCTGATTCTGAGTTTGCTTATTCCAATTGTTTCAAATCAGTGAACTCATACAATATTTGTACTTTTGTGTCTGGTTTATTTCACTCAGCATGATATCTTCAAGGTTCATCCAAGGTTTGCATGTATCAGGACTTCATTAATAATTTCTCTTATTAATTTTTAATAGGAGACATTGTGGGTTTACAGACCAATTATGCATAAAATATAGGATTCCCATACACCGCCCCATCACCAACACCTTGAAGTGGTGTAGCATATTTGTTACAATTGATGATAGCACTTTTTTTTGGTAATTGTACTAACAAATTTTTAACAGTAGTTACCTTTTTAACAAAAATATTGATGAAAAATTAAAATACTATTATTATCGTCCTTAGTTTTCATTAAATGTATTTTCCCACATGATATCCTATTATTAACACCATGTACAAGTGTCATACATTTGTTATAATTTATGGTGGAACATTCTTATACTTGTACTATTAACTGCAGTCCATCATCTAAAATAGAGTTCACTGTGTTATAGTCCTATGTTTTTTCTTTTATTTTGAATTCTATTAACATTCACCTATATAATTCAGTGCTGTTAATTACACTCACATAATGTGCTACCATCACTACCATCTATTTCCAAACCTTTACAATTAACCTAAATAAAAATTCTGTACAAAGTGAGCATCAACTCCCCATTCTCTACCTTGTATTGTAGATACTAACTTATTCCTGTAAGTTAAATTCCTATAAATGAGATCATACAATATTTGTCCTTTTGTGTCTGGCTTATTTCATTCAGCTTAATGTACTCAAAGTTCATCCATGTTGCCGCATGCATCGGACTTCATTCCTTTTATGGATGAATAATATTCCATCGTATACATTTGCCACATTTTGTTTATCCATTCATAGGTGAATGGACATTGGGTTGCTTCCATCTTTGGCAATTGTGAATAATGCCGATATGAACATCGGTGAGAAAATATCTATTTGAGACCCTGCTTTCTGTTCTTCTGGGTATATACCTAGTAGTGGGATTGCCAGGCTAAATAGTAATTCTGTATATTCCTAGCTTCCTGAGGAACTGCCAAATAATCTTCCACACTGGCTGCACCATTTTACATTCCCTCCAGTAATGAATGAGTGTTCCTATGTCTCCACATTCTCTCCAGCACTTGTGATTTTCTGTTATTTTAATAGTAGCCATTCTTATGTGTGTGAAATGGTATCTCATTGTGATTTTGATTTGAATTTTCTAATACCAACTGATATTGAGCATCTTTTCATATGCTTTTTAGCCATTTGTATATCTTTTTTGGATAAATGTCTATTAAAGACTTTTGCTCATTTTAATTGGACTGTTTGTCTTTTTATTTTTCAGTTGTAGGATTTGTTTATATATTATGGATATTAAACCTTTATTAAATATGTGTTTTAAAATATTTTCTCCCATTGAATAGGTTGATTTTTCACTTTCATGACCAAGTCTTTTGATGCACAAAAGATATTAATTTTGAGGTGATCCTATTTATCTGTTTTTTCCTTAAGTGCTTTTGCTCTATGTGTAAAGTCCAAGAAAACATTGGACAATACAAAATTCTGAAGATGATTCCTTAATTTTCTTCTAGGAAGTTTAAAGCCATTGTTTTTATATTTAAGTCTCTAATCCATTTTGAGTTAATTTTATATATGTATGCGATACGGGTTCTCTCTCATTCTTTTGCTCATGGATATCCAGTTATCCCAGCACCATTTGTTTAAGAGAATATTTTTCCCAATGGGATAGACTTGGTAGCATTGTCAAAAATAAATTGACCATTGGTATGAAAGTCTGTTTCTGAATGCTCAATTTTATTCCATTTGTCTATATATCTTTCCTTGTGACAGCATCAAGCTCTTTTAATTTTTGTGGTTTTGTAATAAATTTAAGATTGGGAAGTTTGAGTTTAACTTCATTCTTATTTTTTAAAATGGCTATAGCTATTTATTTTGGGCCACTTATCCTTCCATATTAATTTGATGATTGGCTTTTTCATTTTTGAAAAGAAGGTTGTTGGAATTTTGTTTGAAATCACATTTAATCTATAAATTGCTTTATGTAGTATTGACATCTTAACAATATTGTCTTCCAATCCATGAAAGCAAAAAGTTCTTCCATTTAGTTAGGTCCTTTTTTGATTTATTCTGACAATGTTTTATACTTTACTATGTACAAGTCCTTTACATCTGTGGTTATATTTATTCCTAGATATTTGATTATTTTAGTTTCTATTGTGAATGGAATTTTTTCGCAATTTCTTCTTCCAATTGTTCATTGCTTGTGTATAGAAACAATACTGATTTTTCATAATGATCTTGTACTCTGCCACTTTGTTGAAATCATTATTAGTTATAGTAACTTTATTATAGATTTTCCAGTATTTTCTTTATAAAGGATCACATCATCTGCCAATAGAAGTTATTCTTCTTCTAATCCAGGGGTTTTTAACAAGGGGTCCAATGAGCTTGAATTGAGTTCAAGGAAACATTATTCTTGTGGGGATGTGTGGTGCAGGTGTGATGTATTTATTAAATAATACACAGTGTAATGTGGACTTAGTAAGGGGTCTATGGTGTTCACCTGACTGGCAAATGAGTTCGTGTAACAAAAAAGGTTAAGAACCCCTGTTCTAATCCAATTTGGA